>JAADXH010000321.1:0-26529 GCA_023337595.1 Globisporangium camurandrum
GCAATCGATCCATAGTCGTTCACGAGAATACAACGCGACATGAAAAAATCGCTATTGTGTCTATATAACAGCAGCATACGAGCTTCATTAATTGGCGTACGACGTCGTGTTTGGGCTCGGCGTGTTCCGCGCGTTCGTCGCACCGCTAGACATAAGAGCAGTGGCAACAGCATCGTCCACATCGTTGTCGCCGTCGTCAATGGACGCACCGGCGTTCCCGCGCGTGCTGCTGCAGTGGATTCGTCAGCTCTGCCACATACTGAGTTTTCTCCCTAGCGACAGGACACGTCGATGCCGCTGCGACAGCTCTACGACCAGCTGCGCAAGTTTGAAGTCGTTTGAGAGGCTGCTGTGACTAGAGTGTGTGCGTATGTGAACGCGTAGGTCATGCTAGAAGCTAGAAGATGGACGAACAAAGGAATGGATACAGGTGTAGCCGAAGAATGAGATAGAGAGAGTGAGAGCGACTATAACGTATGCTGTGCGTTTGTGGTATTGCAATATGGTTCAGCACTTTGATTTCAGATTTTCATTCATTTCGAATTAAACGCTGACGTCAGCACAAGCAAGCGACAACACCTTTGACGAAGCACACGAAACAACACAGCAAGCAGCGACCACGATGGCGGCCGCCACCGCTGTGCACACGGTGCACGCGCCTCTGTTCACGTGGCACGATGGGCCGCAGTGGGGTGCGATTATAAAGCCGTGGGTCACGTACCTTGAACGATTTGTTCCAGAGTATCGTTTCCTGTCAATCAATCTCATTCCATCAGACGAAGCGACTGAAGCTGCTGCCAATGCACTGCCGTGGTGTGACGACTACCAGCAAGTGCGCGAGCCTACTTGAGTTGCTGCACATTGCGTCTGTCGCGGAGCAGCTTGGGGCGATTTACTCGAGATATTGCGCGGTACAAGGCGAGCGAGCAATCCGATTGATCCAGAAGCACAACGACGGCTATCGCGTGCTGTATCGCGTCAAGTTCTACGCTCGCGCGTGGCCGTACTGTGTTCCGTTTGTGATCACACGCTTCAAATTTGAGAAATGCTAATATGGTAGAGCTCTCACCGAGCGCAGTGGCACTGCTATATGAGCTACTGGTGCTCGGTCAGCCGCTAGATTCTGGATGATTGTTTTCGAGTCGCTAAAAGCTTCTGAATATACAGATCACAGACCTCGCAACACTGATTCACTTTGTGGCAGATCCCGATTCGTTTCAACAAGCAAGGTGATCCACAAGGTCGTATCCATCAACTATTCAAACACGCTTTTTAAACTGGGGCAGCGACCGACGAACGAGCTGTGCGCGACTGATTGGCGCACTGCAAACAACAGCCACAGTATCACATAGTATTAATGCTCTTAGTATCATAATGGTTGTTGGCCGCGACATCTCGCGCGCAACACTGCTGAAAGTCATGCAGTGGGTCGCGTACGGACTATTCAGTCAGGATGCGACAACGCGTAGCAGGAAGTTTCGCATCTCTGCGGAAACCTTACCTCGTGACAACGTGGACGCGTTCATGATTGTGCTCGCAGCTGCGAATCCAGCCGTCCCCGCTGCTTCTCACTGTGCGCGCACCAAGCGACAGCAGTCCTACACACCGTGTGTTTCTGGAAGCCGGTACGACACTAACGATCAAGCTGACGCCACTCGAAGTGCAGAAAAACGTGGTGTCCCAGACGTTCGTGCTGGATCACGACGGGTAATTCCCTGCAGTAGACAATTCTAGCGACCTCGAGTGCCTCGACATCATCATGCCACTCTTCGGCCACTGTACAGTCAAGCGCACATCGATCGACCACGTCGCGCCACGCGAGGCGCGCGGCTCGGTCCTGATAACTGGCTACCGCGGTTCGATCACAACGTTCAAGTATCGATATCGGGAACCAAAGGCGGGGCTCCACTTGATTGGAATCCTTGGCCGAACTTGACGCGTTTCACGATGTATTGCGCGGTCTCCCGTGGAATTCTTTGTTTCATCCCTGTGTCGTGTCCGAACTTGCTTGCCACCAACGTCTCCAATACCGCTCCAGGAACCGACAGTTTTTATATGTGTATGAACGCGGCGAGTACAAGATCAAGGAGCTCACGTTTGATGGTTTCTGCCGCGATGCTTTCTTCGATCACGATACGCCCTCAGCGATTTGTATTCGCCGTTTGGGTGACATGACGAATCGTGCGTCCAACAGCGGTTGCTTTTATTGGGAGAGGTGTATACACCACAACTATGTGCTGACGCGCTCGACGAGTTTACTGTGATGCTCGCATTGAATCGGAAGTTCGAGTTTGTCTCAATCAGTGTTGAAGCCACTTTGTTCGTCTCACGCAAAGACGCGCTGGTGGCAACCAACGCGATGCAGCTGCCTCCTCGACCGCTTCAAACAGCGTAGTGACGTGCGTTCATTAGCGTCGTGCGGCGTGTTCATATGCAATGGTGTGACGGATCCCGTATTCTCAGTGTTTGATGGCATATTTGTCCCAAATTGTCCGTCGAGCCTTTTCAGTACTTGCATTTCTGTCTGAAAGTTCATAGTTGCAACTGCTTGGCTGTTGTGCAACCGCCCGACCATTCGTAGTCTGCTTGTGCCCTGCTTGTTGGCACAGAAGTAGCTTGCCACAGTAGCTCATTGCATCTTCATACCTCAATAAACTACATTAAATTCATCGACATCATCATCTTAATCAGTGTTCAAGATTAAGAACTTGCTAAGTGCATAAATTTTCGAAGTTCCCACACACGGCCCCTTCATCCTCGTTTGCTGCGAATGACGCCGAAATGACGATCCAGCTGCTGCAAATGTTGGTTTTGCAACAGCAACAACTGCACATGTGCATGGAGCATTAAGCCGCTCAACAGCGCGAAATTATCGAATAACAAGAACGCGATGATCAGCAAAAGCTAAATGACCAACATTATGTTTTGGTACCGCGCGTTTAAGCACACCGTCAGGATCCTACCATGCTCGTAGTTGCTGTTCAAGCAACATATCCGCATTCGATCTTGTAAGAGTGACTTCGAGTATATGCTGCTTACAAAGTTGCACAATTTTCCTGTGACTGGTAGGCAGCCGAAGTACACCAGTAAGTTTGTGCTGCTGCTCTATCAATCATCGGTCGACATGCCCGCGATGGTGAAGCGTTGGCTCTATCAGCACAACTTGCGCTCTGAAACCAACTCTTACGTATCGTAAAACAATCCAGCCGCGTTCCAGGACATATCCGAGCACACTCAGCGATTTAGGGATTCGCACCGCGTCACACCGAGCAAGAGCAAGCTGTTCACTGCAGCTCAGCACCAGGAATCGAACGAGCAGCAGCGTCCAAAATCCAACAGGAGTAAAATGACTCGTGAGGAGTTCACCAACAGCGCGACCTGCCACCCGTGCGGTGTACGCGGTCACATCTCGCGCGACTATCCAAAGAGCGGGCGAGCTGGTGGTAGACGAAAGACGGTGTTGGAAAGTGCGAACGACAAAGATGCAGCCACGCCAACAAGCTCGAAGCAACGTCTTCGTGCTCAGCCTTACTCGCACACACAAACACATCGGCAACGCCAAGAAGCTGCAACAACACATCAATGTACGGCTACTTCGAGAAAGGAGGCGATACTTGCTCACGCGTCTCACGAAGTATATCGACAGCGGTTCCTCTTTTGACGCATTGTCCCCTCGTGTCGGGCAGCGTTTGCGGCTTTCTGTAACCATGTTACAACAGCCGCTCACTATAATGTTTCGCGGTGGTTGATCGATGACGATCCCACGTCAAATTGCATCGGCGGTGCTCGAAATGCCTGACTTTGAGTGATACGCCTCGACGTTCATGATCATGGACGTTTCATGAGGGCAAATACGTACTGCTTGGTACGCCGTGGCTTCAAAATTAATATTCCGAGTGCTACCGTCCACGTTTCTGAGACAGGACACACTATGTATCATCCACGTATCATCCACTTATCGCCCAAGTTGCATAAACTTTCGCAATGACAATGGAGGAGTGCAGACTTTGCGATGCCTGTGCACTTATTCGTTGTGAATGATATATCACTTTCACGAATGCCACACCAAAAGTGGAAAGCACCACACCAAATTTTGATGTGCACCACACAATTTTTGATGCGCACTACACCATCTAAATGGTTCACACCAAATAGGAAAATGAATGCGTGTACACTCGCTCCAGTCCACGTATTGTCCTCGTATTGACCATGAATCGTCCATGCGTCTCGGTTGATATTCATCGAGCTAGTTGTTGTCAATCTACAGCCCTAGCTTTGGTTTCTGACATGCACTCATTTTTTGCGAATCTCGTCCACTTTTCATCCACATTTTGAAGTCAAATACGTTGTCAAAACGTGGACGTGAGACTTGGTAGCGAGTTGGATGTGACCACATTGGCGAAAAAATTCAGATGCGCGCTAGTGAGCCGATATCTTCGAGAATGTCAGTCAGCTACACGCGGTTCGCTTGATAATTTTACACCCTCATTGGCTCCCTAACACAGCAACATACTCACTCACTATGGACGAACATAGGAGCATACAGACTAAGCACACTGAAAGTCACGCGGTGATGAGGCACATAGTAGACCGTATCGAGAGCGACATGGCACACTGGATAGAGAGGAGAGAAGGCGCGAGCGGATAGGAGCGCAGCATAGAGTGATGTAGCTAGACGTGAGGAGCTAGCGTGGTTAACAACAAAAACACCGTCAGCAGACACGCGAGGAAGTCATGTGTGTGAGAATGGCTTTACCGGCTAATGACTTGCCGACTGCCGCTGCAACTACACCCATGGTCATTTCGCGACTTTTGGACCCCACAAGTCGCTTCCGCTTCGTCCACTACCAGATTTTTGTCCACTGTCAGATACCGATCGCACAAGAGAACGAGTGCAATGGCAACACTGACAGCGACGCTCGAACGGGTGTACAGGCTAGAGCGTGTTGCAAGACATACCCTGTCGAATTTGCGGATTTTGCTCAAGCACAAACATATCCTTTCTATTCCGATCAAAATAATCAGGTGCACGAAAAATGAGGTACACTTTGAACGTCGAAACGTCGCGAAGTCGACATTCGCGGCTAAACTACAACGACGACGACGTGCCCGTCGCGACACAGCGCACGCGTACCAATAGCACTAGCAGCGCCAACACAAACGATGGAGGAAGATCAGCATTTGTCATTTGTCCTGGAGTGGTACGACCCGCAATCGGATCAGCGCAAGCCCTACATCTTGCATTATAACAGCGACAACACTGTCGAGATGGTGCGCAAACTCGTATTGCATTTGCATAGCGTCATACAGACTAGCTCACTTGCTCCACAACAAAGACGTGTTTGAGTGACACTTGTGACTCATGTGCGTCGTTCACATGCCAACATATTTGGCCTTGCAAGATTGAACGGTACACAAAGCGCATTTTCCTCAAGCGGATCCGCATCCCGACTGTCACGCTCGACGCACTCGTGCCTGGGAGCTCGATCACGATCTACTCGCGGCAGCTCACCGTCGTCGAAGCTGCAAACGAGTACACGAAGCAGATCGTCTCCAAACGCACGAACAAGTCGCTGCTTGTCGTGCGGCCTGCAGGCTACGCACACATGGGCAAGGTCGTGCAGGCGATCGAAGCAAGTGGCCTCGTCTTGCTTAATATCGTGATGGCGCAGCTCAAGCACGGTCACGCTGCAGCACTTTCACAGCACAGCGTTGACGCTGCTGGAAGCGACACGAGCGACTTGCTCCACGATGTCTCGCTGCTCGTCGAAGTCAAGCAGTCGGCGCCGAACACACTGAACGACGCACTCGCACGTCTCGATGCTGCGCGACTGCGACAGTTTGTGCTCGTGATCGAGAGCGAGTTGACGAAAGCACTCGGATCGAGTGCATCGACTGCTGCTGGCACGACAAAACCGACCGGGCTGCAAACAACTGCAGTGCTGGACAACTGCTCGCTGTGTCTCCTGCGGCCGCGCATGGTGCGCGAACGCCGCGTCGGCGCGATCCTCGATGCGATCCTCACTGCAGGTTATGAAGTCTCGGCGCTCAAGATGCTCCATCTCGACATGAACGACGCCGACGAGTTCTTTCGCGTCTACAAAGGCATCGCGCGTCAGTATCACGTACGAGCATCGTGGCTGACCAGGCTGATTGACGTTCGCACGCGCTTGTGATCATACACTGGCATCCTGAACTTTCTTACACTCACACACACTCATTCACGCGACGATGCAGGAGGTGCTCAAGAACATGTGCTCGGGTCCGATCGTTGCACTCGAGGTCCGCGGTGAGGACGTTGTACGTCGATTCCGCGACTTTTGCGGTCCGTGCGACGTCCCCATCGCTCAGACGCTGCGGCCGCAGTCGCTGCGCGCGGCGTTTGGCAAGACAAACATGCTCAACGCCGTCCACTGCACGGACTGCCCCGAGGACGGCGTGCTCGAGTGTCAGTTCATCTTCCACGCACTCGGCAGCGGCGGTGCGAGCGATCAGTAAGAGTCACACGCTTAGTCCGTTACAAACAGCGAGCGTAGACACAACAGCCAGCGTGCAAACGATTGTGGTATCTATTGCACTCACCCTAGCATCACCGCCACGCAGCCAACTACCTATTCCTACTTTGTATGCATGTAACTACGAACAGCACGTCGCTCGCCTACAAACGACACATTACCCGCAGCCCGAGTCCGTCGCTTCGTACGCAAACTCGACAACTTTGCCGTCCTTCGTGCGACGGAAGCGCGTCTCGACCGGGTCGAAACCACGCTCGGGCGCATCGTACACGGCCCACGACGGCGTTGGCGCCATGTAGTCATCGGCCGTGAACGTCGTGCCGTCTTCGTAGTACTTGGCAATCAACTGGTGGAACTTGTCGTAGTCGATCCACGTGTGCCACTGCCCATCGATCAGAAACTTTTTCTTTGCAATCAAGACGCACGTCGAGTGCTGGTGCTCGGTCGCGAGTCCGTACGCGCCACTCACGCGCGCACACAGCGCTGCGCTAAAGTCTCGGACTTCGTCGTGCCACGGGACGTTCTTCATCGTGAGATCTGACCCGTCCGACTTGCCGCAGTACGTCACGGCCTTGACTTCAATAAAGTCCGGCTGCCCGCGCTCAATGAGCTCCGCGTAGTTGTCCAGCTCGTCCATGTTGTACGCTTTCACGAGCGTCATGCGATAGACCGTGCGTTGGCCCTTGCGCTTGAGCTCTTCCAAACACGCAAGGAAGCGTTCCCAAAAGTCCTTAAACAGTGGTCGGTCGACTGCTTGGAGTGCGTCTTTCGTTGCTGCGTCGACGCTCACGTACAATTGCGTAATCGGCTCGAGCGCAGCGATCTTCTCGGGGAACTGTGCGTTTGTGACGAGGAACGACGAGATCTGCCGTTTGTGGAGCTCGCGACAGAATTCGTTGATGTGTGGGTACATGATCGGCTCCCCGACGAGCGACAGCGCGCAGTGGCGGACCGTGAATGCTTCTTCCCACCGCGTTTGGATCAAACCAGGGAGGCCCTTGAGCTCCTTGATCATGTTCTGATGGCGCTCGATCGAACCCTGGACGAGCACATCGGCGTCGTCAGTCTTCCAGCGCCAGACGCGACCGACTGGGTTCTTGTGGTGGCGCCAGCAGAACACGCACTTGTTCGCACACGCCAAGCTCGGCGTCGTCTCCATGCACTGGTAGCTCGTAATTCCGTAGAACGTATGCTTGTAACACCCGCCGCGGCCACGGAGTTGGTGTTTCGTCCATCGACAGAGTTTGACTGCCGAGTGCGTCCCAATGATCTTGTAGCCTTCTTTCACGAGCGCCTTGCGCTGCATCGGTGTCACCATCTCCCGTGACAAGTTTGCAGCCTCTGACTCTTTCATCGACTTGCCAATGTCCTCGACATCAACGAGACCACTGTCTGCAGCATCCGCTACACGTTTCTTGTTTGTTGTAGCATCGACGTTCTCCTCGTCGTTCTCGTCATCGTCGGAAAACTCGCCGGTGAGGACTTTCTCGTTCATATAGTCCTCGTCGTTCAGCTCGACGACGTCGCCATTTGCAACATCGATCTCCTGTTGTTTCGCTTTCTTCTGGCGCCGAAACTCCTTCTGGGACAACCACTGCTTGCTGTCGTCTTGCGTCTTGTCGCTTGCATCGCCGACACGACGCAATTGTGCTTCGGAAGTGTACTCACACATCGCGGCCAAGAGGTTATCGGCCCATTGTTCAAACTGATGGAACTGATCGACGTTGTCGTCCCCAAGGCCGAGCGCACACAGCGCCGGTGACCCGAGCGTCGTCAATTCAGCATCGAGTTGCTTCGCGGCCGTGCCATAGTGCTCGTCGTACTCGGCGTTCCCGAGCCCAAAGACTGCGTGAGTCGTCTTGGCGAGCCACGTCTTGGAGACGCGAAAGTCGAGCGCCATGTCGTTGATCCAACTGCAGAACAGCCGCGCGTCTTCGGGTGGCGCACCACCGGTCCACGTCGACAGGATCGCTATCACAATTGCTTCGTGCTCGAGGTTGTCTTGGTCGTAGTCTTTCATGCTCACGACGCTCGTTTGAAAGTGGAAGCCCGCAATGTTGAGCGCAAAGATCTTCCGTTCGAGCTCCTCGGCCATGCCTGTACGAAAAAGGGAGAGAGAGAGAGAGAGAGAGAGAGAAGCAGCAAGTGCGAAAGTAGAAGCATTAGTGTGGATGTGGTGGTGTGTGTCGAGGTAACGAGATTGTGTAGGACGGCTTGGCTGGCTGCATCCAATGCATACATTCGCTCAAGCACACGTACGCTTCGAGGTGCCGGTCTGCGTGCCGTACAGGATGCGCACAGGCACGGGTTCCAGCTTGTTTGATGTCGGTGCAGCTGAGGCATTCGCAGCGCGTTTGCTCTTGGGCGAGAGCTTGCTGCCGTTCTTCTTCTTGGCGCGCTTCGCAGCAGCAGTGCTTGGTGGCAGTTGCTGCTTCTGCTGCACATCGCGGTAGTAGACGACGCCGAGAGCGACAGTCGCAGCGAGCAGTACGCTCAGTGCCGTCGCAGCAGCTGGCGAAAGACCGATCACGCGCACCATGTAAAAGATGATGCTGGAACGATGCGCGTTTTAGAACGATGCTTGAAATGCAGTGCTTGAATGGTGGTGGTGGTGGTGCACTTTGAGGTTATCTTTCTACACTCGCATAAATACTTGTCTGTGCGCACTTTTTGTGGTGGTGCAATCGCAAATTTTGACTTGAATAAAGTATGGTGAGATCACGCAATCATGCAGCCTGATAACGTCTGATACGTTTCCTTGATGCTAGTTTTTGTATAGATGTCTTTTGTATCGGAGCGCTCCTATTGCATTGCACTTGGTGCCCCGACTTCTTGTTTTTTGTATTGAGTTTAGCGCAAGTGTCATGAGATCGAAAGCCATCGCATTAGACTGGAAGTTTGTAGGAAAACGAAATTCATTAGAAGCTGTATGGGCGGTTTTACGACGGGTGTAATTGCGTTTTTACAGCGTGTGATGATGTATACGTGACGGTTCTAGCGGTTTTAGACAACACGTTCTTCTTTCTCGCACCACACCACGCACACAAACCACCACCGTGCAATTGCATTCAAAAGGCTTGCACCGAAATGAGATTCCAATGCAAAAGAATGCAAAAGAACGTAATATATATCTGAGTGAACGCAAAATATACATGAGTGCGCACCAAACAATCTTTGACTGTTATTTTTATGCAACCACACAAAAATTGTTAACCACCAAAAATTGTGGCACCATCGAAAAAAGAACTAGTCGGCGTCGATGATGTTCTTCAAATGAGGGAATTGCGGACTTTTGTGCAGGTTCCTCTGATTCATCAAGGCTATGCTTTATGAACGTAGAATCAGGGTACTTCATGAATAAAGTATATACTTGATGAATTAGAAAAAGGTACGAAAAAACGTTTTTCACGCATATCGAGATCATTTTTGAGAATAACATTTTTGCGTTTTCTATTCCAATGTTCCAAAATAATCAGTTACCAAAATGATTTGTGTCATGGATCAAAAACATTATCAGAAACATAATTGATGTAAGTATATCAATAACAAATTCATACAACAGTAGCGTGTGTACGCCATATTCTATCTTTTATATCTATTATGTCGAAATATTTATTTTAAATTAAGGGTTATATACTTGTTTTCTTCCTCCAACACAGAAAATACATCTACAAACCTAATATATGATCTAGACCAAAATTGCGACACCACCGAAAGGTATGACATTATGTAAATCAAATACACACTCGACTATAAGTAATACTTTGATATAATTCATACATATTACTAAAAAGTGCAAAAACCGCACTTTTAAGCCGCAAATATTCTGTATTGTCAGTACGAAATATTTGCTCATTAAAACGAGAACTGTATTTGGTGCCATTGAGCCTTTACGGCATACAGATAGCGGCGATGCCGAATGCCCAGCAAATATTCGCGAAGTTGGATAGTCAAGCGCATCTGAGTCAATTTCATTGAAGCGACATTACGGAATGCCCGCATATAAAAACTCGACTGAAAATATCATGGCTCATCGACATCCAATACATTATGTAGCACGATAATGTCACTTCATTTGCCAATACATAGTGAAGCACAAAATGTGCTGCAATTTTACAACCGAGCCACATCAAAACGCTGCGAATTACAAAATGTGCGATCACCTAAATTAAAAGTGACCTCGTTACATACCTATTAATGTATGTGTGTAACATCGGAAAAATTGACATTTTATTTGACTGTTCGTGGTCGATTCAGGTGGCGTAAATACACAAGTTGCTGGTATTACATAGTTATTAATAGTTTTGCAGGCCCTTACACAATCGAAGTTGTTGCAATTATGGTAGTCTGTTGTGGAATTTTTCATCATATTTACCAGCGGGTATCAAAAGTGAGTGACCACCAAAACCCAGGCTCATAACTTTTTATAATGTATTATAACAGCATATAAAACGTCACTACGATATAAGATTTTACGCTATAAAAAATGCAATACTGTAGTAGAAACACGTCGTAAAATAGACTTTAACTGCATACCATGACAAAATAGGATACTTGCACCTCACTGGTGCGAATCAAAGAGTATATGGCCGCCTAAAATGATATCGTCATGGTTAAATAATATATAATAAATGATATATAATACATTTTTTGCAATTTCATTAGCACTGTCGTGGCCGTGTCAGGTAGATTAATAAACATACCTGTATATCAATAATGAATCAATATATAGTTTCAGAATATATACAGACGTTCATAATGTTTGCAACTGTTTGTGGAGCAGCAAGTACAGTGACAAGAAACAGCTAAATTCAAGCGAAACGTTGTTGCAGTGATCTCAGAGACAGCTCCTATACATATTTTGATTCAAAATGTCGCAATTATTTTTACAGTAATGTGCAAACAAACTACAAAAATCATTGTAAGTTTGGTTGATAGATCGTCGGAGAAACGCTTAGAGCTCAATGTACGTTATTTTTCACCATTGAGACCAATATCTAAATGTTGTTACGTGCTATACCTCTCGTGCTAAACTGGGGTAGTATACGCTTATCACGTGAGTATAGATAGCCAATCGTGGCTATTGTAAATTGGCATATTAAGTAGACCGAAGTAGTACAAACGGTGTATAAAACATATTATGTAAGTATCCATACCAAACCTGAATTTCAAACTATCAGCGCGTTTTCGACGCCGTTGACAAAAGCAAACTAGCTATCACCATACGGTAGAGCAATATGCAAAACATACGCAAATTATTTTCTCAGTGACGGAAGTACTTCCAATTTGGTTTTCCGAAGTAAAGCAATATGGCGTCATATTCAAACTTACATATCAAGACGCACAATTACGTACCATTCCATTTCGAAATGGTAAAGATGTGTGGGAATGTTTGCAATCATTTAATTCTACATATTTCGGAATGGAGTAGTATGCCATAGTGATGTAGGCAAGATACGAAATACCGTCCTGTGTCATGCTATGGCAGCTCCGCTTGGGTAATGATTGACGCTGAGCTGCTTAGAGGTTATTACAAAGCATCACTCGAACCACTCCATTCGGTAGCACTGATCTTAACATTGGTAGATGTTACACAATGCGTTGTGAATACTTGCTAAGCGTTTACATGCGTCCAGTGTAGTCCACTCGTTGGTTTGCTAAGCGCAATTATTAGAAAAACAGCTAAAATATGATTTCACATGAAGTCTTCGACAGACAACCCAACTAGCAGCACATATTTGTTTGTGAGAGCTCGTACATATGATACACTGTGCTTTACAGCTTGATGAGGTTGGTTAATCAAAATAGTGTTTCCGCAGCGAGATGCATCATCTAAGAGCATCATCGAATGCGACGTCTACTTCAACGTCACATTTTTAGCTGTTACTGCTCTTAGCAACATAATACTTATACTTGTATTGTAAACGACTTGTTATTCGACGTCAAGCATGTCCAAACTTATGCGCTTTGGATAAATATGAAAAAGCAAAATACTACCTGCCACAACAGCACCATTTCGCATACAAATTCGATACATCAGCGAGGCCAAATAACACTTCACGTAGCATAGCAATGCAAGCAGCTGTATCGTATTTATGTTTAATATTAATTCAAAATAAACGACTGTTTGCATAAACTATATGAATTAGTGGGCCGGAACAGAAAACTTCCGAATTGTATTTAAATGCTAATGTTAGCATGTAAAAACCTGTCTTCTAGACTGTATAAACGAGGTATTTGGGGATATAGAGCAATCAAATACACAAATCAGCAGAATTACCAATTTAAACTACATAAAAAAATGCATAACACATAGATAATTAACTGAATGTTTTAGTTAGGCCTACAAGAATACCAAATGAGCCAATTTAGATACTCGTATTTGTGGGTTATAGATCGAGCATTGTTATTCAATATTATAAACAAAAGCGCAATTGTAGTCGAATTTATTGTTGGAAAGCTGCTGTTCGCTATAATAGAGGTCGCCGTGCACAGATCCTATTTTCACCAAAGTCAAACAACCACGTTTTGTCCACGTTTTTTTCAATGATACGTGAGCAATACGTAGCCACATCCAACCCGCCACTAATCACACGTCCACGTTTCGACACACTTATTTGCCCTTAAAAAGTGGCCGATGCCCGCTAAAAATGAGCGGCTGTCAGAAGCCAACGCTCAGGCGGTAGCTCGACAACAATTTACTCGATAAATATTAGCTAAAGTGTATGGACGATATGTACTCATTACGAGGATAACAAGATGACTAGAATGAGTGTACATGCAATCTTTTTCGTGTTTCGTGTGAACCATTCCCTAACAACAATACGTGGACTGGAGCGAGTGTACATACGATTAAATTCTTGTTTGGTGAAAACCGCCCAAAATTTCAGTTATATCATTACAAGAGGTGTGAAACACATCTAACATGGTGTGGTGCTTTCCACTTTTGGTGTGGCATTCGTGAAAGTGATATCATTCACAACGAATATGTGCACAGGTATCGCAAAGTATGCACTCCTCAATTGTCATTGCGGGAGTATATGTCACGTGGATAATACGTGGTGCGTTCTCTCTCAGAAACGTGGACGCTAACACCCGCCAATATTCACTGGAGATCTGCTATTCGTTAAAATAGCAGAGTGAAGCTCACCACTAAACTCATTAGCATAGTTATTTATATAACATACAAAACGTATTATCTGCTCTAATCTCTATAGTCCTCTTGTTTGCAAGTTGGAATATTTTACAATAATAAATATCTGCTTCTGGAATCTCTACGATCTTATGAAATGCACATATATGTTTAAAGGCATATGTTCATGGAAATTGCATTTGTTTATGTGAATTATGATCAAAAACATATAACTCATCACTGTGTATACAACATAAGTACATATTACAATAAAAAGAGCGTCGTGCAGAGCAAATAAACACGACGGCGTGCTCACTGGCACGCTCGATGTCATCCCAAGCTCCATTTTCATTATTGTCGTATGTTCCTTGTGTGGGGCAACTGTATCATTTGAGTTAATCTATGATTTTTAGCTGCAGTCACTACTTAAAAACCCATACACCTTATGCATCACTTTTACTTGTACTTACCTAAGGTGCTCTCAGGCTCACATTGATATATTCTTATGCAAAACAAACCTTATACTGCCAAAGCATGCTCTAACATCTTATTAAATAGAAACGCTAATGTCAAAGAGTATGAATGCTCTAATAATGTTAACATGCATAAGCTCGCCATCACTTAGGCTTTACTGAATCTTCTATTGGAGCCACAGTGATATCTAATTTACGCATGGCTAATTCCATTCACACGCGCTCGAATACACTCAATTGTTTCTCAACTAACCGAAGAAAATAAGTGGTTTTCTTGGATTTGACAAGCGAAGAGAAATACTATGTTGAATATGTGACTAGTGAGATTAATCTGTATTTTCGTACGGAAAAGTATTAACATTGGATGACCAATAACCAGGCTACTGGTACAACGAGAGCCATCCAGAGCGTATTAGAGTGCATCTTAACAGTACGAGTAGTAGAGTGACGACCTGGGGCGCTTTAACGAGCGCGTGGACCAACTTCAAACTCAAAATTTCCAGCACGACAACGTCACCCTCCACAAAGCTCGTCTCTCGACAACATAGTTTCGAGGTAAAAACATCAACACCGTACCTTTGTCGGCACTCCTTTAGATCTGTCCCGTACGGGGCACTTCTAATGCTGTCATTTGTATACAACATCACATCCGCTTGCTTTCGTGACTAAAGAAGCGAAATAGCACATTTTATCACCTAAAATGACGTTTTTATAAGCAACACAGAAGATCAACGAGTGAGAAAACGGTTGGAGCGTGTAGCCAATACGAATACTGGCGGACAGCCACGCAAAGCATAGCGAGCAGCGCGCATTTGTTATTTGCGTAGGCGGGTCCAGCAACATCCGTTTACCGAGAGGAGGAGGCGACACCGACCAGGAGCTACAATCGTGTTTTAAGCTTTTGCCTGAGCATTACGCATTTGGGGTTTATAACATGCACAATTTGGTATACGAAGACCCATTTCTATTCGTTACAATGAGAAGTGCCCCGTACGGAAAAGATCTAAAGTAGTGCCTTTTTTGTCAGCGATATCCCCGGGCTCGAATTATATACAGCTTATCTGGGGTACCACGATGAGGGTGTTTACTAGACTGAAATGCATTACACGTCGATTAATGCCCTGGCTTCAGTGAGTGTGAGTGTTTATGATGGAACCCAGAAAGACTGGATTAAGGTATAAAATAAACGCAAGTCACTCAAAGTAACTACATCATCATTCTCTAGGATATGTATCGCATTACTGTCAGCATTAATTTTAGTGAATAATGTCATATAGTATGGTTGTGATGACAATTCAGAGCTCTAACGTGCTAAGCTGTTTATTTGCATCATTTATACTAAGCTTTTACGATGACGATGTTATTGCATATTTGAACATACACTGATATTAAATTAGAGTCTCGCACACTGCTGTATGAATGTATACTGACGCCACGTATGCTGTTTCTGAAAGTGGGGTGAAATCCATATATGTATAATCGTAGAGCGCTGTCTCGCTGTCTAACGTGTGGTTTGTTGAATACAATCTGTATAAATACTACTGATGTGTTTTTGTCCCCGACACAAATAACTTCTGAAATACGGATGTGTGCGGTCGAATGCAATGTCAATTTACTATTGCACATTCATTAATTTTTGCAGCGCCGTACCAAATTGTGTGGCTTAGGTGAAATGGCGAGTATAAAGGGTATATAGTAATACTAGATGGGCTTTTGTGAGCACGTTATATACTCTAGTCGATCAGCTTTGAGGTACTTGTCTGAGTTGCCAAATGAACTGCAACAATACTTTGTTGACCCTAAATTCTACTTCAAAATCGACTGTCAAACTAGCTGGTGAAATGCCGTAGTCAATTTGTCTATTGTAAACCTCTTACTTAATATTGTTCGAGAAAATAGATCTCGAATTGTATAATACTACTAAATGCATTGGATAGCTGCACCACCAAATCGTTTCGATTTGAATCCGCTGTAAGAACGCTGAATGATTATACGTAAATAACTACATTATGCGATTGCATACCGTTAATTAATCGAGCTAGTTCAAAAGCCAAAGAGTTAGGTTCCAGGCTACGACAAATCGATAGTTTTATTGTAATTGCAAAAAACTCTACACGAGCGAATGCATTACTATAATTTTTGTTGTACTGGGCTTATCAGGCACAGCTTAGTATCATAAAATACGTGCAGATTGTAAGAACTAGCGGATCTGAAAGTTTCATCCTCTCGGTAATTGTTCGCGAGCCAAATTCCCATCGTGGAAAATATGTCTGTTAAAAACAAGCACTACGACCTATGTAATGCTTACTAAACTGACACAACTATAATTGGTGTGAGCTTGCAATAGCTGAATGACCAACCTAATATTTCTGCACGTAGTTGTCGTCTAATATTAGCAGGAATAGTTTATTCAATTCGTCAAGCTACAATATATGAGTTTGTGCAGACTATAGTCGTATTACTTACTTCTGTGTAAATGTACAGTGACACGTAATAAACCATGCCCTTACACATTGGTTGTAGTTTATACCTTACCTCTTTTTCATCTTTGTTTATATTGATAATGCTTTTACGGATTTCGCTCTGGAGCCCTGTATGAAATTATTCTACATTCAATATTGTGTAATTATTTTGTCAAGCTTTTACGGATGGCGCTCTGAGCCCCCCCATTTTACAGACAGACCGATCGACCAGAAAGCTCGCAGCACCAAGCACATCACAAACAAGCAACTATGGCCAGCAAGGGAACTTCGCTCTGGCGCGTCGCCGGTCTCTCGTACCTCCAGTACGTCAACAAGTCGGCTGCGGTCGTGCGTGAGGTGCTCAAGGAGCCGATCAAGAGCAAGGTCCTCCCGCGCTCGGACGTCAACTTTGGCGGCTTCACGTGGGCGAACGGCGAGCGCAGCAAGCGCAGTACGTCTCTCTCTCTCTCTCTATCTGTCGTGATGTATATGCGTGTGTGGTTGCACGTGTGCGGATGTACATCTTTGCTATGCACAAGCGCATCAACTCACTCACTTGTGTGTGCGATTCTACTCCTGCTGCTGCTTGTATTTCCAGTCCCGATCGACTCGATCAAGACCGCGTCCGAAGTCTTTGGCAAGTCGGCGTAGATCATCATCGTCGCACACGCACTGCTAGTGTGATACATTGTCAACCAGCATTTTCTTCCATACGAGCTGCCACGCGCTTCTCGCACCAGCATTCGAATCACACGACAATGTATTGAATCACGCAGCTCGTTTCTCGCTTGGTTCATTCGTCGCTCGTGCAGCTCGTCACTGATCCGTTCACACATTCACGCATCGTGTATCCATCTATCGTTATATTCACGCGCTCGTCTGCTCCGCAGCAGCACTCTTTTCTCTCCGTCGCTCTTTTCCTTCCTCTCCATGTAACAAACAAACAAACACACATACGTCTCTCTCTCTCTCGTTCGACACCCAATCCACTCTCTACTACGCGGTCTGGGCAGCTGTGATCACCACTGCACCATTCCCATCCGCGAGTGCATGCAGCCGTTCGTGGTCGCGCCGATGCTTCTTCCGGCGCATCGCATCGCGCACAAGGTGGTACCCCACGACCGGCGGCAGGACGACGACCGCGACGCCTGCACCCGCCACCGCTGCGACGCTTGCAACACTCAACACGAGCGTCTTCGTGACAAACCGGACCGGCGTCGAGCAGCCAAACTTGCGACTGCGTGAATGGTAGAACGCCAAAGGGATGCACAGCGTCTCGTCGTGTCGGTCCCAACTGCGCAAGCAGCTCCAGCAAAACTCCTGGTCGCACTGGAAGCACTTCATGTGCGAGCACCCGCCTTGTTTCTCAATGTCGACGTTGCAACTCGGGCACGCACGGACGTTGTGGTGCCGCTTCCAGTGACTATACCGCTTGTCGACGCGCCGGCGACATAGCTGCAGGCGCGGGTGGTACACGTCGCCACAGCGCATGCAGCTCGTTGTCTGGCACGTCGCACAGGCGCCACGTCGGCTCGTAGTAAACAGTGGCTCGTCGAGCGCTGCAGCACAGCCAGCTTGTGGACAGAAGCGAACGCCAGCGCGCTGGTTGCGCAAGAACAGTTTGTATTTCGCAAACACGTCGCGCGTTGCAAACGCTTCGATCAGCTCCTCGGGCAATGGACGGACGCAACCCGGCGCGGGGCACACGAGTTTGTGGCGCGACACGTCGCCGTCGTGGATCTTGAACTCAATGTACCACTGCAAGCACGTTGAGCAGCACGCACTCGTGCACACGACGCACACGTGCGCTTGGAGCGCGTCCATCTTGTCAAAGCAGATCTGGCACTCGCGTCCGGCAGCTTGCGGCGCTGCTGCCGCCAATGGCGCAAACCCATCGAGTGTCGCACGAGGCAGCAGGCGCGTCGCAAGCGGCAGCATTGCGTCCAAGTGCGCAAGCGCAGCGTCGACGTTCGTGTCGGAAGTTGTCGACACCGACGATGGCCGACGATGATGCGAGACAGCGACGGTCGATGGTGACATCGTACCGTACAGCACGATCGTTGGTCGCGGCGTCGTCTGTAGCGGCAACGACAAGCGATGGCTGTAGCTGGAACTACTGTCGATGCTACTGCGGTCGATGGTGTTGTTGTTGCTGCGTGGGCCAGTCGCTGCGCTTTGTCGACGCCGAGAGGTGGCAATGCCAGAAGTGCGCGAATCCACGCTCGTACGTATGTGGATCGTCGTACGGCCAGCTGCTGGCAGGCGGCACGGACTCGGTCGATTGTTATTGCTAGAACTACTACGGACGCTCAGACTCAGACTGCTGTCGCTTTGTCGCACGGGACTCGGAACGCGCAGCTGCTCTTGAAAGAGCTCAAGCATGAGGTTCTCATGGAGCAGCTGAATCGGGTGCGTTACACTACGGTTCACGTCTGCGAGTTTCATGGATGGGAAGCGTCGCGGCGGTGCGATCATTGCCAACGTTGCTGTTGTTGTGGTTGCTACCGTCGTGTGAGTCGGTGACTCGAGCAGCAGGATGTTGTCGTCGTCGTTGTCCGTTTGATTGTTGTTGTCGTTGTCACGCATGGTGGTGCGCGTGTTGCTACTTGCTGCTTTCTCGCACACTGCGAGGCTTTTGGTACTGCTGCTGCTACTGCTTGCGCGCAGACTGTTGCTTTCATTACTATTGTTGTCGCTGATAGTTGAGCGCATTTCTCTTTTCCTTTCGACTCGAATGCACGTGATGCGCAAGAGACGTCGATGTGTCGAATGACCAATTGAACACGTGACGCAAGTGTTGTAAGCGCGCGGCAAGATGGCAAGAGACGGCAGAAAGCAAGCGCAATGGCGACTGAAGAACGCTTATGTGTAGAACGCGGCGAACCGATGCGAAAATGATACACACCAAAGTCAAGAAGAAGCTATTGAGCTGTCAGGCAAGACTCTATTGCTTCTCGCGATCGAGTTTGTGGACGCGAATTTGCCTGATCGGACAGATAGTGCGTCGTATAGCTTTTGCGTTTTTTGTACTTGGAATTTGTACGACTCGAGCGGTTTCTGGTTTTTCCATGTTTCCTTGAACAGTCGCGGAATCCAATACAAAGTGCAATATGTTTTAGTGCATGGGTTGATGTGTGGTCCACACAAAAAGCCGAACGCAAAACTGAAGTAGGCAAAAATGACATCGAGAGTGTTCGTTCGCGCCATCCATCGTCGAACTTGCATGGGCACAACATCTTTTGTCATTGCTTGCATATCGTCGCTGTCCTTACCTTGTATTCACAGTCGGTCAGCTCAACATCGTCGTCGTTGCGAAAGCAATTCCATTGATAGTAGAAAGCGACGCCGCTGAGCGGGAGAGTGTGTAGATTTCGCACCTTACACACCGATACCAGACAACATCGCATTGGTACTTGTGTGTTGCTCTTTGATTCGTTCACAGCTCACACTGAGGCTCGATCGCTATTGCTGCTAGAGTGTCAAGACACTTGCCTTTGGTGCTCGCAACTGGACTCGACGATGTGTCCGCCAACACTGTCGCCAACACTGCAGCCGACTTTGTTCCTGACGCTGCAAGCAGCTTCGCATCGACACTGCGACGGCGCTCGAGCAGCAACTTCACTGGCGGGTTCGTCGCAGGCGCATGCTCGTAGTTGTTCGCACGCACACCATTGCTGCTACCACCGCCACCACCACCACTACAGCTGATCGGTTTAGCGACTGGGGTGCGACGCTTCGTTGGCGTTGCCGTCATCGCCATCGAATGCGAGGATGACACTGCTACCACGGACGACTTTCCTGCTGGCTGTTTGGTAAGATGACAGCAAGCGCATTGTCGTGTCAGTTTGTGACGACAACAGTGTTCACTCGCTTTGCAGATCACCACAACCCGTGATACATACACCATCTAGTACACACACAAACATTCACTAACGGCACACATGCACACACCGGCTGCAATGTCAGTGTGACCTTGCTCGGCGTGCTGCAAGACGTCATGCTATCCGATGCTCTGGATTTGCTTGGCATTGCTGGTGCGTGCGTCACGACGAGCTTGCTGGGGCTATTCGAACAAGATACCAAGGAGTCTAGTCAATCTCAGTGCTCGTGTCCTCAGCATCATCCAAGCAACCAACTACACTCGCTATGCATCGAGCACAAGCGCTCGAGCTCCAGTCACTACAAATACACTACAGAACCAAACGCTCACCGTTTTACACGCTCACCAAGCGCTGCGTTGCTGGGCGATACTACAGCGCCAGTTGGTGGTACAGTAGCATCGATTTTCATGCTCGTCGGCTGCTTCTTCTTGTCGTTCTGCGCACACGCAAGGACAAATGCGATGGATCAGTTCGAGCAAACCACTACCACTTGTGGTAGTGTTCACCTCAGAACAGAGTCAGTGTTGTATACAAGCGCGTACCTTCTCGACCATCTCTTCAAAGCTCTTGGCGTCTGAGCCAAACACGTCCGTGCCAAACAGCGCTGCAAGGACGATCGTCGCGCCACGGCGATGGTACACGGTCACACCATCGGCGCGCGTCTCACCGCCCATCTCGTCGACTGCCGAGCGCAGACTGAAACCCAACCCGAGTCCAAACACGTTTGGAAATGGCTCAAGCGTGTCTTTCGCATCGGCTGTTGCTGCAGTCGATGGCGTTGACGCCGTCGATCGTGTCTGGAGCCGCGCGTGGAGATCGAGCTTGACGACGCCGTTGTCTTCGTAGAACGCGATGCGCTCGCCGCGTGCGTCAAAGCCCGGAATCATGCGCGTCTTGTAGCCGCAGCACCAGACGATCGCACTTGCAGACTCGTACGCTTTCGTCGTGAGGTTCTGGCACCCGTGGGGGTTCACTTGGAAGAGCCGCACACGCGTCTCGCGACCAGCTTTCACGTCCTTGAACAAGGTCTTTGAGTCCTCGCGCAAGCCCGTGAACGTATTGATACAACCTGCACGGTCGACGCGACTGCTGTCGGCGCCATCGGCCTCCGCCTCTTTCTTCGAGCCGTAGTAACACCGAATGGGCGTGCGGTGCAAGATCGTGATGTCTTTCGGCTTGAAGATCGCAAATGGATCCGCCTTGACGACGGCGGGTTTCTTCACACTCTCACACTTGGCAAGTCCGACCGGCGATGCGCTTGGTATTGGTGCCGTTGTTGCTGCTGCTGGTATTGCTGGTGCAGTCGCTGTCGATAGCACGAGCGGCTCGAGCGTCACGGGCGTGATCACGAGCTCGTTCATTGCCGGCAGCGCGCTCTTCTTCGTTGGAGAGCTGTTGCTGTTGTTGGTACTGATAGCGTCGACGACGAGAGACTCTTTTGTCAGCACTGACTCGACGACGATGTCTGCACCGACCGGACCGGCTTCGATCTGTAACGACGGAACGGTGACGCCACTTGTCTTGATTTTGATAGCACCATTTGCAGCGCCTGTGCGCGTACTAGTCTTAGCGTGGAAGCGATTCAGGAGCATCCACGCAACGGAGAACGAGCTGTGCGAGCCACCGACGATGCACACTTTGCGGTCGGGTGTGCGGAGCAAATGCTCGCGCAGGTGTGCAAAGCCAGCTTCACGGAGCACGGTCTCGGACGTAAACGTCTTTGCAGCGTGCGCAGGGTCGTCCGCGCCTAGTGGGAGCTCTTGCGTGCCGCCCATTGCGAGCGCGACGTGCTCCGTGTGTAGCACGACCATCTCGCCGTCGCCTCGCACCGCTTCGACGCGGATCACGCCACTCTCGAGCACATCGAACCGCGTTGCGCGCGTCATCATCAAACACGTGCTCGTCGCGGCATGACGAGCGAGCTCTGCAGCGACACCAGTGCCGATGCACTTGAGGAAGTTGCCCATCTCGATCAGACTTGCAGGTGCGAGTCCAATGTTCTCGAGGCGCTGCGTACTCTCGTGCGTCCGCACTTGCTCGAGGAACGTGTGCTTGACACTCTCGGGCGGATCGAGCTCCGGTTTTTCGTCCAGGACGCTCGCAACGAGGCTCTTTGCGAACGTGTTCGAATTGATGAGGTAGCTCCCGAGGTTCCCCGACCCAAACGAACTCGCGTCGCCGTCGTGGAGCACTGCGACACCTTTCTGCGTCATGCCACAGCGGCTGCTGAGTGCTACGTCCTCCATCGTGCCATGGCGCTCCGGATCGAGCAGCCGTGGCAAGTATCCCGTGCGCGCAGCGCGAATGAACACACCAATGCCAGCAGGTCCACCACCGACAATCACGAGCTTGTACAGCTTGTTAGTGTCTTCGAGGGCAATCGAGCCCATCGTGATATTGTAGAAAGTGTTTGTAAGAGGCAACACAAACGTACGCCGAGCGTGAGCAGATGCGAGTGCCAAGACGCGTGGTGCGCTGCCCGCCGCCTCCTTCAACACTGACGACGGCAAACAAGCACGTCGAACGCAACAGCACTCTGCATATCAAGCTCGCATTTGACTGGGGTTCGGTGTTGAAAAGCGTAGCCATTTTTGCTATTTATATAGTCGACCACTTATAGAAGTTGCAGACTCCTACAAACTACTTTCGACGCGTCACTGAACGCGTCGTCACGTCAGTTCGAGGCGTTGCCGCATGGCGCATTGACGATGATCCAGACGACAGCGGTGGTCGTCGCACGGGCGTCGCATAACTGGCGCGCAACTCGGCAACATCTGCACCAAACGGCGTCCGTAGTGCCGATCTGGACGTCATACTACTCAAGCGCTCACGCACACTACGACGTCCAGTCGACAATGTTGGAGAACGAGCATCTGCACGGGATCGCTTACGGCTGGTCGATTCGGATCGTTGCGAGCTCTTGCGGCGTCGCTGTGGAGGTAACAAACACCCGTATAGTCAGTTACAATCAATAGACACCAGCAGCCAGCGTCGTCCTTCGCTCATATCAAACGCACCGTTTGTGCTTCGAGGCGATTCGCGAGCTGTTCGCGCACTGGCGTTTCCGGTAGCTCAAACAGCGGCGTCTGGACAGTACGCGCTATCAAAAGAGGATGGCCGTTAGTTACAAGCGACACGTTTACTCCTTGTACTCGCCTCTATTGTAGTCCGTACCTGGTGTCGATACGCGTGCTTCCAGCGCGAATGGCGTTGCGTCAATCGCGCCCCACGTCATCAACGGGCTCGCATCATTGACGCCCGGGACGACGCGCGGTGTCATGTCGACAAGCGCATAGCTGTCGATTGTTGCGGCGTCGACTGCGTCTCCAATGGTTTGTATCGACGTCTCCAATGCTGGAAAGCGTGAATTTGCAAACACAGTCGTCTTTGGGGCGCGTGGTGGTCGATTGGTAGGTTGCGACCCATTATTTTCCAACAGCAGTGGCGCTTCGATCGCGTGGCAAATGTCGCGATTCACACTCAATTCTGGCGGAAACAGCAATGGGTTGCGTGCGCGGAAGCGCCACGTATCGGGTGCGCTCGGTCGATTGTCAAGCGGTCCTTTCGGTGCCAGCACGCGATCGACGAGCTGCCGCTGCGCGGGTGTGATCCACGTGCCGTCTGAGCGCAAATGGAGACGTGGATCGCCTCGTGATGGATCGACGTCGTATGCCCAGTGGTATCGCTCACGATGTGCTGCGACGGTTTGTTCTTGCAGTACATGAAACGACGCATTGTCCTCTGATGTGTGCGTCGACTAGAGAGATAGAAAGAGGAGAGCCAAACAGTCAATAACGACGCTGTGTGGGCTAGTAGGAGGTGATCGTGCTGGACGCACCACGAAGCGACTGAGCGTCATGGTGGCAGCGCTGTCGTTGTTGTTGTTGTTGTGGGTAGAGTCCTGTTCGATTGCTGCTGGGGTTGCTACGACAGACTGCTGATCGGCAGTGAGTTGTGTGTCGCGCGTCGGCGTTGGTTGGTCCCATCCAAGTGGCTCGAGCGCTTCGTTGCGAGCGGCATTGGCGGGATGGATCGCGCGGTTTGGCGCAGCGTCACTAGTACGCGTACTGCATGCAGTAGCTGCTGTATGTCGGAGCTGTGTGCCAGTGCTGTCGCCATGGCCTTCGAGCACCTGCTCGACAGACAAAAACGCAAATCCATGCGCAACGACATGCCAAGATTTGATCAGTTCGTTGAATGCTTCTGCATGGATGACACATCATACACATGCACACGACAAAGACATACCGCATCTTGTGTGCGCAGCGCTGGCAGGTCAGGAAAGAAGTCGCGCTCGATGATTTGCTCGAGCTGCTCGACGTACGTGTCTTCGTCCAGCACGTGCTTGCTTTTGCTTGTTGCGCTCATGTTAAAATTGTGTCTGCGCGTAGTAACATTGAGTAATATATAAACTGCGACGTCAACAATATATGAGTCATTTTGACGAGTCACTCGAAGTGCTGTGTGACAATGGTGCAAGCCCGTGTACTGACTGTAGCTCGCAAGCCTACAACGTGTATGATTAACAAGACACCACTACACTTTGACTCAAAATCGAGAGAGCCCAAAGCAAGAGACGTATCATTATCGAGAGTCGCAAAAGGTGTGCGTGAAACACCGCGACGCCTGGATCGTCGTCGTCTTGCACGTGCGACCCCCGCAAGCTTTTGCCCCGGTAGCACACCCTCGCATCATGTTATCCAATCCATTCGACAAGTTGCGCCATCGCACTGACATCTCTAAGCAGTTACCCCCAGCAATCCCACTGTCACCGCCACCTTGACATCCGAACCCAACTCTGTGATCACGATGTTCGTGACGACGATTCGCTTCGTTGCACTCACATCTGTCGCGATGCTCGCTGTTGTGCATGCGTTCTCGTGCCCAACTCCGCCAGACGGTTCGTGTGGTTCGAACGCCGGCGTCTCGTGCTGCCAAACAGGTTACTACTGCCAGCCGCAGAGCGCGAGCTACTATCAGTGCCAGATATGGCCCGACCAGTGCACGCGCCAGCTCGTCGACACGGACTTTCATGGCAACGACATCAAGACAGCGCGTAACATCAAGCCAGACAAGTGCTGCGACGAGTGCGCGAAGACACCACATTGCACGAGCTACACGCTCTCACTGGGCAACGGAGATGGCACGACGTGCTACCTCAAGAGCGGCGCGCCGGACGACATGCGAACGCTAGTCGGCGCTGTCTCGGGTCTTGTCAACGGCGCTGCGACGCTCGAACCGACACCGACGCCACTGACGCCAGCATCGCCTCCAATGCCAGTGCGGCGGACGCCAGCGCCGACGACACCGACGTTGCGACCGTTAGATCCTCGTCCGAATTCACCGCGCGCCAAAGGATCCCCACCATTGTCACCAGTGCTGCCGGCGTCCACGAAGCAGCACACGCCTTTGGTCTTGCCAGCGCAGCTACCACCGACATCGTGCATTACGGTGCCGTACGGCTCGTGCGGCGACTACCGCGGCGCGAAGTGCTGCTCGAACGGCCAGTACTGCCAACCGTGGAACGACAACTACTACCAGTGCATGCCTCCACCATCGCAGTGCAAGCACCAGGCTACAGACACGGACTATTACGGCAACGACATCAAGACTGTGTACGTGAACCACCCGGACAAGTGCTGCACCGAGTGCACGAACACACCAGGCTGCAGAGCGTACACGTTCATCAACAGCAACACGGGTCCGACTGGCCAGCCAGTGTGCTACCTCAAGAGCGCAGTCGGTGCGCCGTCGCGCCTCGTTGGTGCTGTTTCAGGACGCCTGAACTGATCGAGTCACGCAGCAAGTGTTGTCCAATCGGCTTGGCGTCTCAGGTATCGAACAGATCGGATATGCATTGCTAGTTTGTACCGATCACATGCAACTACTGTAGCAACTTGAGTGAACGAATCAAACCAAAAACTCAAATCATCCATCGTTCACTTACTTCACTATGCACTTGCTGTTGCCGCATGCAACAACGCGTGTCAAACGACATGCACTCTCATCCGACTTGCACCACTGCTTGCATTGCTGTTCACTCAGTCTCTCACTCACTCACTCACA
>JAADXH010000322.1:0-26504 GCA_023337595.1 Globisporangium camurandrum
AACAAAGCAATGCCGACAGCCGCAGCAATCAGTGACGACGCTGTTGCGTTCATTGTCGCGACAGACTTTCGCCACTGCGGCTTCCCGGCGTTTGACGACGCGTTCACACTGCTCGGATTCTACTGCTGCACTGGCTCGATGGTGCGTTCGTGTTTGTATGGTATACAGCCTCGTGCTGTACTGACGCGTTTGTTTGGTTGGTCGCCTGCATTAGGTAACGGGGACGAGTGCGTTGCGGTTCATGCCGAATTTCTATCCACTGCCGCCAGAGATGCTGCGTGAGTTGGAGCAGAGTCTCGCTGTGTGGCGCACAGATGGATCGTCGCTCGTGCTTGCGCGCGCAGGCAGTCGAAGTCGTTGGAAAGGTGAAAGTGATGTTGCTGCGCAGTCGCTTAAAGATCTCAAGCAGCAAGTACTTGCGCGAGTAGCGGCACTGGAAACGTAGGATGAGGACGTCAAGGAGAATGAAAACGGGAATGTGTTACAGTCAAACGAAGGGTTTTATTGATGGTTACAATCAAATACGCGGTAAACTCTTTGAGTAACTACATAGGCCTTAGCGGACAAAATGGTTAATCACTTCTGTCCAGTATCGATAGAATCTAATCGACCATTGTCGGGTACTGCTTTACGTTGCTCGTGGACGTGTACAACACGAGCAGCAGCAGCACTCTTCCACACGACACACCGTAGTGCGTGCGTTGTAAACATCCGTCATCGGCTCATTACGACTTCAGATCAAAACAATCGACAACAGCAGTAGCAACTATGGCGAAGGGCGGTGACTTTATGGCACCAAAGGCGATCGCGACGCGCATGAAGGTACGTGTTGCACATGCGTTTGGCTGTCGTGCATGTGTACACACCCACTCATGCGATGACCTACATCCATCTACGCGAACACACAGGCAAAAGGGCTCCAGAAGCTCCGTTGGTTCTGTCAAGTGTGCCAGAAGCAATGCCGCGACGAGAACGGGTTCAAGTGCCACGCAACGTCCGAGAGCCACCAGCGACAGATGCTCATTGTCGCAAACGACCCGGACAAATTTATCAGCGAGTACAGCGAAGACGTACGTCCTATTGCATCCTGTCCATTTAATCCACTCGCCTGACTAATTGTATCATTGCCTAGTTTGAAGCCGCGTTCCTGGAAAACTTGCGCCGTCGCCATGGGACGAAGCGCTTGCGTGCCGCGCACGTCTACAACGAATACATCGCCGACAAGCTCCACGTCCACATGAATGCAACGCAGTGGACGACGCTCGGGTCGTTCGTTCAGTACCTCGGCCGCACGGGCAAGTGCATCGTCGATGAGACTGAGAAAGGCTGGTACATCCAGTACATTGACCGGGATCCACGCGCGTTGGCGCGCCAAGAGGAGCTCCAGAAAAAGCGCAAATCTGATTTGGATCATGAAGAGCGGAACCGGCTCTTTCTCGCGCGGCAGCTCCAGATCGCACAGGACGCAGCAACAACTGACAGCAGTGTCGTCGCGCACGCACCGACGAAGCTCCAGCGCACAGACGCAAGTGACAAGATCCGCATGGGGTTTAGAGCCACAACCACAACAACAAGCGATGCGCATAGCACGCATAACAAGAAGCGCGCATTCAATGCATTCGACACTGCAGCCGATGCTGTACAGGCGCCTACGCACGACCATACGACAGCACAGCAGCAGCAGCAAAAGACAAAGCGCCACGCAGTCGATGCGATCATGGCAGAAGAAGAACAGCGACGCTACAAGCGACAGTTGGTCAGTAAACAAGAGCCTAGGAAGCCAGTGAAACGCTACGACCACTGGCTCCTGAAAGGTCTCGTCGTCAAAGTCGTGAACGAAACACTCGGCGACGGCGCGTTCTTTAAACAAAAGGGCGTCGTGACCGCTGTCCATGACTTGTATGGCGCAACGATTGCGCTAATGGACGACAGCGGCGTCGTGCTCCAATTGGATCAAGACGATCTCGAGACTGTGATTCCCCGCGTCGGTCGGATTGTCCAGATCGTGAATGGCGACGGTCGTGGCTGCGTCGCCGAGTTGCTCGCGATCAACGTCGACGCGTTTCATGCAACGGTGCGGATCGTCAGTGGCACACGCTCGTACGTTGATGGATTGGATTGTTTGATTCGCTATGGAATGGTAGAACTGGCTCTTTTGACAAAGAGCTACGACTGACAGCTAACAATTGTGGTGCGTGTGTATTACGTTGTTGCATCCAGTGGCGACGTCCTCGAGCGCGTCGAGTACGAAGACATTTGCAAACGCGCTGACGATTGACGACCTGCCGAGGAGATTGTTACGACTGCTGCTGCTCCTGCTGCGATTGGTCATTCGTGGCGGCTGGTGGTGGTTGCAATACAAAATACAAGATCAACGAACGTATCAGTCCTGTCTCACTGGCTCTCTCTCTCTCTCTCTCTCTCTCTCTTACTAACAAAGTTCATAGGTGGATAAGTATCAAATGCACACGTACCATTGTCACCGTCCATGTCGTCGTCGTCGTCGTCCCGCGCTTGCAACGGCGACGGTGCTGGCGCTTCGCCCATGTTGTCGTCGTCGTCGTCGTTGTCTCCATCGTCATCTCCATCTGCGAGCTGCTGTTGCTTTGCAGCGTCATTTGCGTCGATCACGACGTCTTCGTCGAGCGTCGCTTTCAAATTCTGGATCGTTCGCATCAGCACGGCAAACTGTTTCGTTCGGAGCTCGAGCTTCGCGTCGACAGCTGCTGCAAGCGCAGTTGCGTCGCTCGAACGCTTCTCTTCGGTTGTAGTGTCACTGGAGAGAGAGAGCGAAAGAGAGCGAGAGAGAGAAAGCGAGAGAGAGCGAGAGAGAGAGACGGCGGTAAGTATGCGTCCGCAGTCTATACAATACGACAAAAAGCACAGCAAGAGAGAAAACGTACGTTGCGATCGCACGACGCGACGGCAGCTCGTTGATCACGCGTGCGAGGGACTCGTACTCTTCTTTGTACGCACGCATCGTCGTTTCGACGTGGACGTCGGTCTTGAGCGTTTCGATTTCGCTCGTGACCTTGACGATCGATGCGTCTATGACGAGCGATCGATTGATTGAGTGTGTGAGAGGCAGGAAGAGGCAATGAGGCAGTGGATGATGGAAGGATGAACGCACCGATCTCAGCATGGAGCTTCTCGTATGCGTCGAGTTCCCGCTGGGATGTGAAGCTCAAGATGTCGGTCTTGTTGGCTTCAAACGCCATCTGCTCGAGGTCCCAGAAGAGTGCGTCCATGTCCTGCTTGCTGTTGGGTATGTGGAGGTGGCAGTTGGCAGACAGACAGACAGACAGACGGCTGTGATGAGATACTGGATACGCATGCGTATATGTAGACACAGAGGTAGGCAATAACGCACCAGACGCTGTCTTCGATGCTCTCGTCAGCGAACGCATCGACGAGCGTCAAGAGACTCTCGGCACATTTTTTTAGCCCAGTCTTGCCGAGTGCGCTCGTGCGTGTCAGCAGTCGTCTGCGGATCACCACATCTGTGTGTTGCATGCATATTCATGTGAGTGTCGTGGGTGGAGATGCAGGCACATCGACATGAATCAACCGATCGTCACCTTCGTCAGCCATTTTGTTTTTGTTTTTGTGTGTGTTTGTCGAGCCAAAAAACGAAAATATTGTTTGGTGTACTGTTGCTAATTCTGCTAGTATTAGCGCAAAAAAGTACGCCAAACGACACAAGCATTGACGTCTCGACACTCGAGCCGTACCACCGATCCGAGCGATGTGGTTTGGCGTCGCACCGGCCGCTGCACCAAGTTCACCGCGACCGAGCACACAGACGTGGCGCAAGACGCAACGCTCGAGCACAAACCCGCGCCATCGCGATGCTGCAGTCGACACGCCACACTTGCCACGGTTGCTGCAAACCGATGCACAAACGAGCACTGAAGCAGCGGCGCGGCTCGCGCCAAAAGAGAATCAGTTGCAAGACGACACGACCACTGCTGTGAGATACAAAGCAGCTAGTGGAATGACAGGACCCACGTCACCACGCACGAGTCGTACGCGCTCGTTGCCTGTCTCGCTAATGGCGCGTCGACAACCGCAGCAAGAGCTGCAGCACGCGGTCAAGCCCGGACCGCCAGCTGCAAGTCGGCGTGCATTACCTGCAGCACGAAAGACAGCAACAGCAGACGGCAAGAATGTTGCTCACACACTTGTTGGTCCACAATTCCCGCAGCAGCAACTTGAAGATCTACATGCGTCAAACAACAATGATGTGTCGAACGCAGGCGATGACGCAGCGTACACTGCATCTGCTGCTGCTCCTGCAATCGACCGCACGTCACTACACAGTGCGCAACGCGTGTCGCGATCCGCTGAGCGCGATCAACCAATTGCAACGCGTCCACCAACTGCACACAGCGACACCAACAGACGACACAGGTTCGTAGGTTGAAAATCTTGTTTTGTTTGCCTCCATTCATCCTCGATCCATTTACATAGACGCTTACTTCTATCTCATCGCCTACGCATATGCTACAGACTCGAGTTCGTCGACGCACTACCAGCGCCGCCTACATCCCGTCGCTCGTCGCGCATGAGCTACCAGACAAACCTCCACTCTCCAGATGCATTCGATGACAACGAACAGCAGTCCCAGTCCCATTCACGGCCGTCGTCGCAGTTGGAAACAACAACAGCAAGCGACCGTGCAGCGCCACCATTTCGTTCGTTTGCAGCACCAAAACAGCCAGTGAACCTCGTCGGCCACACGTCAGGCGTCTGCGCAGTTGCCGCCCACGACGACCGGTTCCTCGTGTCGTGTTCCGTCGACGGATCGGTCAAGATCTGGTCCCGCAGCCTATCGGTCGCGACAATGTCCCAGTGCCTCTTTACGCTCTACGGCCATCGCGACAGCGTCTCGTGCGTCGATTTGCACGCGTGGTGGCTCGTCTCGGGCTCACATGACACGACGCTGCGCGTCTACAGCTGCGTCGACGCATTTGCGCTGCAGCACGTGCTCGAAGGCCACACGGCACACGTTACGAGCGTCCAGCTCGTCGCGACGCAGCCGCAGCTGATCGTGAGCGGCGCGGACGACGCAACGATGCGCGTCTGGCGCGCCGACGTCGGCTGCTGTCTGTTTGTGCTGCGCAGCCACGCGTCGCGCATCACGTGCGTCGTCGCTGTTGTCGATGGTGCGAATCCTACGCAACTGCGGCTCTGTTCCGGCGGCGCTGACGCTGCGATCTGCTTCTGGGACGTCCCACTGACGCTAACAGCAGACACTGCCTCGAGCCTTAGCAGTCCAGAATGCGTGGACGTTCGTGCGTTGCGCACGTTCCGCGTACACGCAGCGACAGTCCAGACGCTCGTCGTCACACACCGCGCTTCATCAGACGCATCGCAATTCGTCATCAGTGGCTCCACGGACGGATCGATCCAGCTATTCAACGCTGCGAGTGCGCAGCACATGCGCTGCCTCGCGCGTGTCGACTCGCCGATCTACAGTCTCTGCGTCGTCGCTGCGTCCAACGCGTTCGTCGCGTCGACCGGCGACGGCCGCTTGCTGCACTTTCGTAACGTCCAGCGCTTTACGACTGGAGGCGTCGAACCGACCGCGAGTCCGCTTGCACGCACGTGGATCTCCAAGCTCAACGTGTGTGGCGACGTGCTCGTGTGCTGCGCAGACGACATGCTGCTGATCGTCGATGCGACGCCAGCGCTCAACGTTCGCGCGCGCATCCACTCGCTACATGGCTTTGTCACGAGCGTCCAGTGGCTCGACGCCCACACGCTCGTGAGCGCTGGACAAGACAACGTGCTCAAGCTCTGGCGCGTGGCGTGAGTGCGTCGTCCAGTAGACGCTGCTCGTTTGCTGCGTGGAGTGCAGACAGCGCTTCGTGGCGCTGCAGCGCTGCCAGCGATCGAAACTGTCGACGGCAGAGCAGACAGCAATACTGTGGTGATGGACGTGGACGCATGGAGTCGACTCCCGCACTCGTCGTCGTCGCAGCAGCAGCAGCAGGTGGTGCTTGCGTCCGCTGCCAGTCGCTCCAGCTCTGTGCGCGTTCGTTTGCATTCGCTGCGTCGTCGTTCGCGTCCAGTGACTGTGGAGACCACGACGACGGTTGTGCTGCTGCTGCAGATGCTGCTCCGTTGTCACCGCCTTTGTTGCTGTCGTCATTGCTGCGCTTCGAGCGCTTCACTGTCGTTGCAGTCGCGTACGATCGATCAAAGCCTTGGGCAAGGAACTCGGCACGTGCCACGCGCTCCTCTTCGTCCTGGAACGTGCGCCAGATCTCTTCTGCTGTCCGCGGACGACGTGGCGGTGGCGGCGGTGCTTGAGGCCGTGGCGGTGGCGGCGGTGGTTTGTCACTAGTGGATTCACTGCGCTGCTTGCGCTTCTTGCGTGCAAACGTCGGCGGCCACTGCGGCCGATGGGGTGGCGGTGCGTGCGCTGGTGGTCGCGCCTGGCGATGCGACGCAGTTGACGACGCAGTCGATAGTGAGCGGAGGTAGCTGCGTTGCGTCATCATGTCGCTCAGACACTCGTATGCTTCGCTCAAACGCTTGAACGCGGCTTCCGCATCGACCGACTTGTTCTTGTCGGGATGCACGACGATCGCGAGTTCTTTGTAGCGACTACATAGGCAGCAGCGAGTGAGTGCGTCTAGGGATCGATAGATACGCAAAAGTGATGTATTAGCAGATGACGTACCGACGGACGAGCTGGATGTCGACGAGCGGTTGCTGGCCGTGCGCATCGAGTGCATCGAGCTGCAGCACGGCAAAGTGGTGGCTGTGAAAGGGTCATTGAGGCACAGGCAACACATCCGCACAGGCGTCAATGCCATACAAGCGTGCAAGTATGTGATGCAAAGAAGCACATGCAGCCACGTCTTGCATAGGAGCAGCAGTAGTAGTAGCAGCCATGCAGTAGACGCACGTGCAGAGCAAGATGCGCGCAACGTGATCCGTCATTGTTGACAAAGTGGCCAAAATGCAATGTCATTTTTCTAATGCGACTAAAATTGTAATTAATTACCCAATCACAACATACAACCACTCTGTGTTATTGCCGTTTACTACTACTATACACGAGCATTACATCTCATCCTGCGTATCGACAGCCATCGCGACTGGTACGTGCTCACTGGCGTCACGATCGTCATTGCGATGCGCGTCCTCCTTTTCCTCCTCGTCGTCCTTGTTCTTGCTGTCGTCGTCTGCCTCCCGTACCTGTGGCTGCTGCGACTCCTCACCCTCATCCTTCTCGTGGTGCTCGCCATCGTCCATGGCTTCAACAGCCGGTGGTGCATGGCGCTGCGCGTGCTGCGCGCGTGTCTTTGCCGTCAGCGCCTGGACGCGCCGCACAAAACTCACATCGTGCGCAACGACATCGGCTTCCAGTGCCTATTGCACCACACAACACATCACAATGAGTCTCGTAGAGGCTACTAGCTACTATACCCTACAATAGAAAGCAGCGCTAATAGCGTACATCCTCCGCTTGAAGCGACGCCATGAGCTTCGTGTACTCGCGGACGTCGACGCCTTCGGGCGTCACGCGCTCGTCGATCTGTTGCGCATCTGCGTCGGTCGGTAAGTTCGTCACGAGCGACTCAACGTCAGCAAACAGTCGCTGATGCTCGAGTGCATGGAACGGCCGCTTTCGGTCGAGGACGAGCGCTGCTGCCAAGCGCTGGACGTGCGCGAGCTGGATGAACCCATGGCCCCACGGAAACGTGACAATGCACACGCGATCGGCGCGACGGTAGCCACGGAGGTACCCCGCGCCAATTGGCGTCGCTACGACATCGTCGAGGCGCATGCCCGCTATGTTTGTAGTAGCATTCGTCGGTCGGATCGGTCGATCGTTAGTGCCGACGAGAAGAAGCAGCCAGAAAGACAGACAACGAGACGAGCAGACGCACCGACGACGTGTTCTTTCCATAGCACGACGCCCTCAATTGGGTCTGCGAGCCACTCGCGAAGGAACTGGGCGATGCGGTCTTTCAAGTGCAACGCAGCAAGTGCGCGCTTCGCAAAGTCGTCATTCGCGTCGACGCGCGTTGCGCGCACGATTGCGTCCAGTCGACGTTTCCACGTCGGCGACGGCACGAGCTGCAGTGCGAGCTGCACGAGCTTCTCGAGCGTTTCGATCTTGCCGGACGGCACGACTGCAACTGCTTGCAGCAAATGCAGCCAACGTTCGTCTTTCTCGGCATAACTGTGTGTGGTCGGACGCAACAACCGCAGCAGCGCGCTCGAGCGCGCAGGCACGGCGAACGAGAGGCGGTTGCAACTGTCGCCTTTGCGCAGTTGCACCTCTCGCAGCGAGAACTTCGGCAGCGCTGCTGCTGTGGCTGCAGACGTTGCGGAGGCGGTCAGATCGTCGTCGTTCATGCTTGCTATGCTGTCTTTTTCGGTGTACTGAAAAGCACAAGTCGTGTGTAGTAAATGACTTCCAGTTGATGGAGTCGCAAATATTTTTTTTGATTATTTAGCACAAGTATAATTGCAAGCTAAATGTACCAGTAAATACTTCATGACACTGTTTAGAGCGATCAATATTTTCGGTCCTATAAGAATACCTGTTGTCGTTTAAGATGGTGCAATAACAATACTAACGTAATCAACCAGTTTTAGATCATAAAATCGAGTGACTCATAGTACAGTACAGTAGATGGAGCAGCAAATATTGCTTACGAGGGTTTTGAGCCTGTCTTCGAAGGCAACTGTTGGAGCCACACGTGTTTTCATTCGTATTCTTTCTCCCCCTTTCTCTCTCACTCTCTCTCTCTTACTTTAAAAATCAAAACTTACATGTAACAGCATATGTATATATAAGCCAAGAGTAATGAGGTACAATAGTATAGAACACAAATTGAGGATGTACTATTACATAGTATTACTTAGAATACTGTACGTACTTTAATGCAGTCAAGTTTATACGCTTTCACTGCAGTTTATACTGCCGAAATTGGCATTGTATAGTTATTACGTCGATACACACGACCGAATATAGTATTCGAAGCAACTGATCTTGCCAGCAAACGATTTATATAACGGCGTTAGATTGTGAAGCACAAAAAAATATTAGCATTAACAGTAAACATGTGTATATACATCGATACACAACCATATTTGATATGTGTAAAGTATAAGATGCTTGCATGCATTCACGGATGTTTCCTCTTTGTGCGATGGATATATGCTACCTGTAGATGTACGTTATGACGTCCGGGAAATTGCTTTAGTCAAATTATATACAAGTACATTATACTACTATGTAAATTTGTCGTTCACGCTTGGATGCTGTCTCTTCCGGTGTACTGGTTAGCACAAGTTGTGTGTAGTAAATGATGGATTCGCAATTATTGCTTTGTAACAATTTTACGCAAGTATTGTAATACTTTAAGAAAAGGATAGTTATAGAAAGTCAGGTTTTGTTGTATATACTGCATATAACCTTTCATGCCGATTAATATTGGATGTGCTGATTGACAAGACCGTTATCATTCCCTATTACATGTTTGAGCCAACAACTAAACCTTGCTCCCCTCCAACAATGGTGTTGCTCTCATGTTTGTAGTTGCAGAGTGCACAAAACGAGGGTGTGTGATTGGTTTTGGTCATTTTACTCTGGTTTTGCTAACCATCACTCCTGCAAAGATTGCTACATTTATAGTCGTAATTGCTTGTCAAAATGCCAAAAGTAGACCAAAAGAGTCCGTTCAATCGGCCACAATAGCAGTAGTCACTAATATTAACAGTTCCATTTGAATACATTTTGCCGTTTGAGATGGTACAATACCAATACTACACCATTCGTATTAAAGTACCCCCTAGTAACATGATTTTTTCTTGCCGTCTTTCCAGTGTTTTTAGTGCTCGCCAAACGTGTAGCGCTTAATATTTATGTTTGCTGTCGAACAAATAAATATAGAATAAGAAATTATATGTTGTGGTGGAACAACAATATGACTGACAAAATGACAAAAATGATCACTGACCTCCAACTTAACCAAAATGTATGCGCATAGGTCACGCAAGGTTCATGCTCCGCTATCGATATGTCAAAATTTGTGAATCCGTACGGAAATACAGTAAGGTTTAAGCAAGGTACAAACAACTGAAACGTTTCAAAAGTGATGATATATATACAATAAATCAAAGGTCACAACCACAAGTCGTGTGCAGTAAATGAATACTGACTAACATTCGCACGATGCTACGCCTCACTAATCATTTCAGATGAAATTGGTTTCCTTCGTCAACATAATCTGTAAATGAGATGTATTGAGTATGTGAATTACAAGTCCGAATAATAACTCAAATTTAGACGTATTAAATATTTACAAGGTAGCCCGAAGCAAAGAAATGAAATAGGCAGATATACGGTCGTACAACAATATCCTGAAAATGGAGGATAGGTTTAATGAGGTGTAAAATCCAAATTTTTAATATAAATGTAAGCATTTGTTTCTACATAAAAATAGCACTGTATATATGTAAACGTGATAGTAATTGTCCAATTTTGCTATCTTTTTAGCATGACATTTTCTGATTGTTTAGATACATTGTAATATAAGGAGTAGCGCGGCAATTAATGCGAAGATATGCGCGCAGTGTTAAAATAGGAGATAGTAAAACTAATACACAAATTGAACTCTTTTCAAACATTACCATTTTTAGTGCATTTGATATACAGGGATGCCACATGCCCACTGTGTAAGTAAACCAATAACCATTTTTGTCGAAGGCGGAGTCGTGACTTACTTTGCAAATATTGCATACACATGTATTGCTACAATTTCATAAGAGATGAAAAAAATGGCTTCAACAGTAGGAGTAATATAATAAAGAGAGATTAAATTTATCCATACAAACTATCACTAGTTTTTCAATAATTGCAATAAAAAATATGGATTAAATGAATCAGCGCAAGATATGCGACGAATAAACATGTAAATGTGTCCAGCGTCGGCATCACGTAGTGTGTTATATATATATACCTGCAGTATATATAAATACATATATATCCGCCAAGAAATATGGTTCACAAAGTATTGAACACAAATTACAAATTTATACTGTACGTACTTATATGCAGTAAGTCTGGGTACGCCAGCTTATTAGTCGATGAAGCAAAAATTGGTCTTGTGCATGTATATGAATCAATATACAGCACAAGCCCGATCTAATACAGGTAGCGCTCGTGCAATTATATAAAATCGTGGTTCGTTTGGAGGCGCTATGTTGTAATACATACTCTTGTGTGCACATACAGACATAATAATTTTAGATGTGTGTAGAGTAAGACATACTCGCATGAACTCTTCGATGTGTATCGTTTGTGTGTCTGCATGTACTACATTTAGAGCAAAGAATTCACGAGGTGCACTCTTAACGAAGGCGTAACATGCGATGTGGGTACAATTGTGTAGATCCAATTGTATTTAAGTATACTGGACGTATTTTTACATGTAGTATATTTGCAGGTAACCAATGTCGATGTCTTGGATTGCTCGTGTTTTCACTTGCAGTCACACAATGACATGCTTCACTGATTATTTTCACTATGATTTGTTTATATAAGATTACCAATCGATCTTGTATCGCGCATGCGTAATACAAGTCCGGCGCTACATGTCACGTATTTTGTTTTACTATTTAGAAAGTACATTCAAAACGGAAATGCTATATAATTACAAGCCAATAGTGTTGAACGACCAAAAACTAGTGAGGCACAAAAATCATCATATTGTAATCGCTAAGGTGGTGTGTACACGTCGTTGTCCGTGCTCACGTGTGTGTATTTCTCGTATCAAGTGTTTTCCACGACTAAAAAAGCTATTTTTGTAAGTTGGATCTAATTAATGGTTCTATATCGGAGCTGCGTACTTCTGTTTCTGTTGAACAAAGTATAGCATATTTCGCAAGAACAAGGAATGTGTGTGGTGCATCATCAAGGAAATATATATGACAATTGTTGCATTTACACATGAGAAACAGTATGTAAACATATTTACAATATGTGAGGACTCTTTTTCACATTAACTCACGTGTGATAAAGAGTGAGTGTGGCGCACTTTCGCGTGTGTATTGGTATGCGCACTTAATTTCGTATTTAACATCCGGATTACGTGAGCTAGTTTCTACTTAGATTTGTTGTACAGTGAAAAACTAGTGAAATGCACTAATATACAACACCTGTAAAATTATGCCTTTATATTAATTATGAATACATGAAATTTAAGAATTATGTCATGAATAGAAAATCCAACACCGAGCCCAATTTAGCTCGCGCTTTTTGGCTCTTTACAGTGCAACGAGTATAGATACCCAACTTAAGAATATATTGGACCATGCCAGATCGTGATACAAGCGAATTAACTAACACTATATTCGGTTAAAACCACAATTTAGCATGTGTGTCCACTTGGTCCCGTATCTTTCCGAATCAAACAATTGAAAGCATATGATCGAGCCAGAGCGACAAAAACGGCGTGAGATGTCAATCTCGCGACGCGCGATGAAGTCCACCAAGCTTGCAACGCTCAGTGATGTCGCAGCAAACTGCTCTGTTACCATTGCCGTGGTTTCTTATCGATTATTTGACGCGGTTATGTACCAGTCAAGCGCAAATAAACATAAAGAGACAAATTTTCTATTAATCGAGTAGCACACCTCTTGCCGTTCGGATTTCGTCGCACCCTATCCGTAAGTATAAAACTAACGAGGTATTCGTCATATCCACTTCGAATACAAAACCTTGCTTCAATACAATCGACCAGCTAACAAACGCACGACTTTCAATCCTCACAAGCTTACAAACCGGCATACCTGCAGTGGTTATCGCACTTGCTTTTGCCATACTTTCTTTTCGTTCTTGATTCGCCGATGTCGAAAATACACCGGTTAGCACTGTGCGTCGGCAAACTGCTTATGCTGTCATAACGTCGACGATATTTGAAATTACGGAAATCCAAGATTGTCGTTGCGTAGCTGATCACCAATCAAGTCAATAACTTTTGTGGTAGCATGCCGTTTTGTTGCGGCAATTTGTGAGATGCACGGATATGTGGCCGAATCGATCGGCACCAAGCGTGGCTCAGTATCTAGGCGGTATGTAGCACTTCCTGATCGGCACAATTGACAGCAACGTATATGCGAATCGACTTTGCATGGCGTCGAACTGCACATTCATACCACGTTTGAGTTAATAAAATGAAGACATTGTTGTCAATACGTCAAATGATGTGCTCGTCCGTGCAGCTCTTAGACGAATACATGTGTAGAGAGCGCGGTATTTATCGTACAGATGTAGTGCTAGTGTGTTTTGGTCGTAGCTGGCGCTATCAAAATCAACATGCATGTGTAGTTAGTGACCCGATATTTTTGCATGGAATCAAAAACCTCAGGCAGTGAAAATATATAACAAGAGCGTCTGAACTCCTGCGATCAATATTGTGCTTACGATGCGCTCACGTACGCAACTCTTGGAAGCAGCGTCTCGAGTCGAAGGCCGTTTATCTAAGCAAACTTACGGTTTGCTAGAGTGATCAAGCAGTATGTTGTTCGATATACTGATCCACAAGAACGATTTTACCATTTCTATTGTATATTTCAGTAAAGTATCTAGTTTCCTCTTAATATAAATTGCACACTTGCAGGTACTGCTATGTCAAAACATTTTTATTAACGTAACATCTGGACTTAAAAGAACAAGTACGTTGTAAATTGATGCTTTTAAATATATCTTTGGTTTCAGATATGTACCCCAGATATAAATGAGTACATGCATACAACGTTTCTCAACCAATAATTTGCTCGCTATGTACACTACTCAGCGCCATAATACTGTTATCCTGAAAAGTTGCATAGTATTCAAAACAAATTTTGATCGATGTTTGTGTCAATACCTTGCTCAGCACACATCTCGGACAATAGAAAAAAAGCAACGTGCGATGCTGTGCAACTCTATGTGAATGATACACGTCACAATATCTACTGAGATTCCTTGCAAAAGACATATATAGTGCACGTTGTGCTTGGTACGTGCTTCTGCGTTTGTTCGTGCTATTGTCTAGCATGACAGGGGTGTGTTGCTACAATGAACGCTTACAATGCAATACAGTAAACTCTCTACACGACGCCGCATTAACAGAAGCGCATTGCAGACGCACATATGCATCTATGACTACTCACGACGCCAACATGGCACCGCAGCTGCCAACGCCGACACAGCATGAACACGCCGAACCACCGTCCACACCGACTCCAAAGTCGCTAGCTGAACGGGTCACACGCAGACAATCACCACACGTTGCTGCATATCCATAGTTGACGGCACGGTCAATCGACATTTTTAGTGCTACGTGATCGCCCGATTGTACTGTTGTTGTTGTTTAGGTACGTGACGAGGGTAGTGACACGAGTTCTCGGAGTGAGTCCGTCGTCTGTCTCGGATTAGTCCGTCGAGATAGAAGATGACACGCCGAGCACAAACTGCGACAACAGCAGTGAACAACAACGGCGACTACCGCCGCGCGACGCACAGTAGCAACTGCGGTCAATGGATCTACAACAGCAACAACCATCACCACAACAAGGACAACGACGACGATATCAACTTCAGCAAATACCATGGCACCAGCAGCTCAAGTAAAAGCAATGCGTCACATAGCTAGGTTTGTGTGGCCAAGAGTGCGCAACTATGCCATGGAAGATGTAACGAGCATGTGGATAGGCTCAATTGCATATACATTCACTTGCACAGATGAGATGCAACACACGATTTGAGCGACCAAGATGTATAGTGATATCTGTGTGTACATGATCACAGATCAAGTTACGAATAACATTAGACAGTACCGAGGCAACATAAAAGGTGTGGTTAGCGACGATACGGTGAAATACACAGGAGCAATGAACTACACAGCGAATGGCGTGGAGCACAACAGAATTGTAGTTATAAGCGACACAACGCCGCTTGCAGCAAAATCGTCATTTAAAACGATCAGCCAATAAGTGCGATTGCAACTGATTGTAGAAATCGCAGTCAACATGGTATGGGTAGTTAAGAAACCCATTAGACCGCAAGCATCAAGTGCAATTTTGTACATAATCATTAAATGGGTGCGATTTTTATGATAGTAACAGTGACAAGCAACACGCAAGATAACCTCAAGCGAACAGCAACATAGCGAGCGTGAAGAGAAATCAACGCAAGCACGACGATACAGCAGCTGCTGCAGCGATGCTACTTCAGACCGCCACCACCACTACCATTATATTAACTACATTGACAGCATTAGCAGCAACACCTACATCAGCAACAGCAAGCGCCACGACTACGACAATGTCTACGGCTACTACTACAGCAACGGTTACCACGACTGTTAAGACAACGGTAATGACTGCAGCGGCAACAGCAACCTACACAATGCCGATGACTTGAACGCAGAGGTGCGCACATTGAGTATGTAGGCGGATGATTGCCAAGCGCAGTATGTGTCGACACAATGTATGCCGCACTGAAAAGTAGTACACTTAATCTAGTTCTCACCCTTGCTGTTAGAATCGTGATGGTATGTCAAGCGGCATGCGTTTAATTAATATCGATGTCGTCGTACAGATTTACAGAAACCAAGTTTGACAAATAATTCGTCGAATCGGTCGGACTGACAAGTGGCCAAACCAGCCTCGGATATTCGCTAACACATAATAATTTGCATGATCAGTAAAATAGAGATAGTTAACACACTTGCACTACGTCGGTCGGTATACGTAATACTGCTTGCGAAGAATGTCGAAACACATAGCACAAAGTCGAAAAAGTATTTCTAAGATGAGAAAACACTGTTACTATATAATCCTTCATTGTCCAAAGTTGTAATTGCTAACACGTGAGAAAGTCCAACATGTTGTAGCTACACCATGTGACCTTACAGAAACCCAAGGGTACCAAAAAATTGTTCTTGTGCATGTACAAAAACAAAGCGTAAAATAGGCTGCTGTTTTGTTGTAGCTACAACTTGCATGACTTTAAGACTTTAAGAAGATGTAAAGTTAAAACATTTAACAAAACCGTGGGCAATTCAGACCAGCCATTAATCGCTGCATAAACCAAATCGCAAAGCGACAACTTTCCGGGTATGGGGTAGTATGTCTACCATACCACCGAAGATGTGGTCGTAGTGAGGTAGTACTAACATTTGGTTTTTGTGCGAACGGCAAGGACAGAGTTGATCTTCTCAATATGATAGAAAGACAACTCAAAATTAGATACATCATATTATACTATCGTAAAGATGATTTTTCTCGCAGTAAAAGAATACAATCGGTGGTAATTGAGGGAAGAGTTCAAAGACGAAGTAGCTAAGTAGAGCACAAGAAAGGATAGGCGATATATATATATATATAATTTATATATATTACACTCTAGCTGTTTTGCTTATAGTACAAAAACGGAAATTTAGTATTGATTTTACAAGCTGGCCAACACTTACGCAGAGGCTTTCTCGTATGAAAAATTTATTTGAGAAAAACTTGGGTTTTCCGCATATAAGTATGGTCTGATATCATTACAGAGCAAACTAATTATCTTTGGCTATGATATACCTTTGGCCTAGAGTTAAGTGATGTTTTTGTTTGCTGAGTAGGCTTAACAATACAGGGTATAGTAAACTAGCGCCAGTTCAGAACACCAAATTAATTTTATATCGAGGAGACCAAATCTTTTTGTAGAATTAGATTTAGGAAAGTGTTGTTGCATAAAATAACGAATGATTATTAACTTTATGAGTACATACAGAATCAATTTATATAGTCATTTATATACACTACTAAATACACAGTACTTGCAAATTGAAATACCAGAATGCTTTGGTCTACCATCCATTGTTGTGATGTCGAGGTGATAATTTTTATCCAACACAAAGGATTTATTCAATGCTGACAACTTAGAAATGTCGCTTGGTGACGACGTGAAGCTAAACTTAGTTTACGGAGGTGTATTAGTTTAAGAGCTGACGTCAATGACACTTGTTTTTACTGGCAATTCACATGTCGTATCAACGTAATGATTGTATTTCATTCTGGATGATCTACTTTCTACACATTTGTTCTACACTGAATGTATGATGTTGCATTTCATGACATTGTATTACCCGACCCGTGTAATGATATGTTTTTTTCTTTTCACGTTAACAATAGACTATGGCATTCGCACCGTTTCTAACTACGCGGAAGACGACAGAGAATATGCAATATGTCGAGTTTACATCACTTGTTGAAATCGAGATAGTCCTGTGAAAGAGATGATTTAATTGAAATATCGACGCATATTTATTTCAACTTGACTATGTGCACGTGGTATTCTCATTAAAGATACAAGTACTACTAGACAACATGTTTAACCTAGCTTTAGTTAGTATATGCCTAAAATTCATAGTCGTTGTCAATCATGCAAAGTGTCAATTTTTCATTTATCAAGATGTACAAATAATTTTGCGGCTTAATACGACTGACGAAGTCGCACTCTATATTCTGGCATGCTCGTCATCTATGCCTGCAGCATGTGTTCTTGGTTTATACCACCGAAGTTGTGATTTGTGGATGTCGAAGTTATGTATTATAGTAATATGTCCTGCATTACTTACAACAATGAGTTTCAAAGGTGCTATGGTTAGTCCAGTTCACAAGAGAGTATTTGTAAGGGCTGACAGACTACGTCGCACTTGTTTAAACTGTCACCGGCTTAACCTCGAAAGTATTCGGACAACATGAAGTTTCACCTTTTTGTAGTAGTATTATGTGTGCATCGCTTTATGAAAGTATAAATGCAACATACAAGCATTGACACAAGACATTAGTGGTGTTCAGTGGCTTAACAGTAGCAATAAACGATGAATAGAGTCCGTATGCACACGTACGACAGGCGAAATGTGTGGACGAATGCAACTAGGTTTTTGTATGCGAGAACGATTGATTGAGAAAATACGTGCCAATATATGACAACTTCAGCACGTACTTTAGTATTTGTAGGTGCGCGGCCCTTAATGGGTTGAGACAATCGTCTTGAATGACCGTTGCGGTAAAATACTCTCATTGCTCTTTCGTATGTCGACAATTTTACCTCGTGCTCTGTGTCTGTCTCAAACGGCTATTGCGTATGTACATGCATCGATATAAATTTCCTTGACTATGGTCGCTCGCGGACCACATCAATTTGTGACGCCTGCCGCTAGAGTGCTACACCTGCAGCTCAAACTCATGCTTTCGTGAAGCGAACACGTCGAGCGACAGTGTTGCTGAAGGGTTACGACGAGAGCTACTGCTTGGATTCGACGATACGCATCGTATGGATCGTTCAGCGCGTCTATGCGGTGCAGTTCTCGATCTTACGCAGCGCAGTCCGAAACCTGGGCGCTTTGACTGATTGCTCACGCAGGAACGCCAACGATGACATTTTAGGTAAGACACCATCTTGATTGTGTATTACGCTCGCAGCACTAGCATACATACACTCTGTGAGCGCACGTATATCCAATTTTCGTGCAAGGCGCGGCTGGCTGTACAACGACTCCACCCTCTCGCATCTTACACACTAAAAAGTAAACGGTCAATGTATAAACACGGTATATTCGGTGTCTACCTGTCATCCGTGCATTCATTCATTTAACTAAGAAAGCACAGAGTTTGGGGTAAAATTGGTTGACTTCCTTAGTACGTGCACCTGCCCAAAAGTACCATACCATTCTACAAAAGTGACAAGGCATATCGACACCAAAGCAAACGCGGAGATAGTGTTTTGTTACGTCCTGATAAACCAATAAAAAACGTTAGAACGCGCTTAGCGCATCATCGGTATGTCTTTGCTGTCAAATTATGATGATTTTTTACGCCATATGTGTGTAACTTAAACTGAATATAGACTATGTGTGTATTGCGCATTCGGGAAAGTAACTGCCACAATATTTAATTTTTGGTGGAACGGAATACGACACTCAAACACCCGACAAAGCCATGTGTTCATATTGTGTGATATGATATATTCTACCGTCACCAGACGGACCTTAAAATTCTCCCGACCACGTTCCTGCGACGAGAAAAACATAACACTATATCTATATTAATATGTTGTGTACTGTTCATTGTTTTGGGTTGGTTTGCCAGAATATATAGCTGTTCTTGTGATCATTACATTTCGGATGTATTGTAAAAGGAAAACAGAAACATCGCGATACTCACAAGAAAGCACATGAACGGACTTCACAGGCACCACAGAATGCCTTAATACTACATGTGGGCCAAGGACATGAATAAAACGAATACTAATACAAATATTTTTGTGTGTTTCTAACTCTGTGACGCAATGGGTACATTGTAAATTCGGAAATAAAGCGCCAAAGCCAAAAACGGTGCGCGCGAGCAGGGACGCAAAGGACGTTTATTTGTTAAGAAGCATAACCTTAACGTATATTCAGTTTCCTCCATGCTAAAAGAGACCATAACAAACCCAACCAAGCGTGTTTGCGTGTCTTAATCAATATTAGAGCGAATTCAACGTGATTCATGTTACCCCCTCTTCTTATTGCTGATTCATTTGGCTAAGAAAACAGATTCATTGGTGGGCCTTGCATCACGGGAAGTACAATACACGCATTTTGTTGCAAACCAACCAACTCGAAATTTAGTCGTACGTTTCCTGTTGGGAGTCAAGTGAAGCCAAGTAAATGGCACACCAACGCCGAAATCAGTTGGGGGTTTTCGCGCGTTACGCACACTGCTATCACGGATCCTACGATGATGCAGCTCATTAGAACGAGCAGCGGTGCTTCAGTATCACGAGTTGTGGATTCGAATCCTGCCGTTGCCTTGTTGCTTCCAACAACCTATTTTCACACGCCATGCACTACGCCATCTACGAAACTACTCCAGTTCGCTTGAACCTATTGCGTTTGCTACTGCTGCTTGTACCTTATGCGCTTTGCTACTGCTGCTGTGCTCTAAGGGCGAGCACGTCTTGCAAAACTGGCGGAGAGGGATCATCGACTCGACCCGCAGCACGTAATACGCTATACACGACTATGCGATCATTGAGTGCGCCGCCGCGCCGGAGTGTAAACATTTCGCGGAGTGCAGTCCCGTATCTCGCCATCGTGAAGAATGGGCGCGTAGAAGCGCAAATTTCGCCGACTCAGCATCCGTGCCATACGTCTGCACGTCGTCTTGGTCGCTGTCATTCGTCTCAGCCATTGCATAGCCGTCATCTAGGAAGTGGCGCATGTACACAGACAAGGCGAGCCTGCGACCTTTGTCGCCGTTGCCGCTGTCCTACAACCGTGGAGTGTGCGCAAACGACTCGTACCATATTGCCGCTGGACTTACGGCAGTAGCGTTCTTGCGCTTCATTGCCGGTGTCGGAAATTGGTCACAGGGAGCCAGTGGTGACTCTGCGTCGTCGACTCGCGCGCGTGATCGGTTTTGCGCTGCACCTCCCGCGTTTGATTCAACCACACGCAACCTCTAGTTGCTGGTCTTGTGCATTGCAGTTATCTTAGCTGCAGCAGCAACATCGTTATTGTATCCGCAGCATGCAGCGCACGATGTATCGGTCTAGCTTCCAGATGATACCGCTCCGTCCCGTGCGTGAATGTTCTTGGGTGCTATCGTTTTCTTCTTTGCCTCACGCATAGATTGCTTTAACAGTGTCGACCATACAAGCGACTGCAACGCGTCGTAACTAGCCTCATCGGCACCACACTTCATGCGGCAAATTGGCGGCAACCTGCAGACAAGTTCCTTATATTATTTTTGAGGATAGTGGTGCGCTAGCATTGGTGTCAGCATGCCAAGCTCCTGTTTGCAGATGTCGAGATCTTTGAGCGTGTGTCGGCTGCATGTGCGCATCTGCCTTTTGTATCTATGCATGCAACGCACAGACACCGACAGCGATGGCATATAGCGGCTGCGGCGAGGCCGTGGTGTCACTCTGAATAGTCGCATGTATGCGACAACCAATAACCAAGCGCGCATCCTATCGTTGGCTCGTGTGCCCACTCTCACATATACATGGCACGTGCGCGCGCCACTCATACCAGATGGCGGACTGGCTAGCAGCAGCGGCGTTCTTGTGCTTCAACATCTGTTTCTAGTTTTCTGTGCTCCAATCTACGCTCTTGCGCGTCAATGCGGTGCGACCTAGGGCAGCAACACGTCGGCAACACGTAGACGTCCGCATGGCGTCATGTTTGACGCACCGATTTTGGCTAGAACCGCCGCAGTATGCGCGCCTGTGCAAAGCGCACTAAAAGTCACACTCTGTGCGCAATCGCTCCGTTCGAATCGTTTTGGCTTCTGCGACGCAATTCCGTCACGCACAACTGCTCGATCGCCGCCGACACGCTAACAGCTGCATCAAGTCATCACTAACCTCATCGTCATACATCGACATCAATTATTCGACACAACAATGGCATTTCTGTTAATGGGGGTTAGTGCTTGGGTAATAAACTAACGTCGACAACAGCTCTGACAGCGGTATCTACATCAAACTCGCGACGGCCGTGTCCACTGTAGTCAGCAAAAAAAGCGCGTGCGCTGAAGTCGAGACCCACTTGCGAGCGTGAGTCAAATTTTGCAGGGTTTGGTGTCACAGGCATTTGTTCGGGATTTCAGCCACTCAGGATCCAAACAACTTCGTGATTCCCCCACGGGGTATTGAAGACGTACGCAACTCCTTGTTGGTTACTCACACACAACGACGGAAAATTACGCAGTGGGTTGATTTTGACTAAGTATAGGATTTACGTTGGCATTTAAAGGACATGAAAACAAGAATTGCTGCTTTTTGCCCAAATTTGATTATTGCACCGTCATCATCTTTGGCACATTGTTGAACATAATATGTTCACAAATGCGGATTGGCAATGTTTTGCGTAATTTACTGGTTGTGGCACAGAACACAACATATGTTTGCGCTCCGTCAAAATCGTTGAGGTACAAAAATTTACGGATGGTACTTTCGTTGATATCTAACGCACACACAACCATAACTGACGCAATCAAGTGGCGTGTTTTTACCTGCGGGAGTATTTCCGTCGTTTTGTGTATTCATACTCCAACCTTCTCGGTCGAGATTCCACTGCACCGACAAGTGGTCACACCTTTTTGCGTGATAAGCTCCGCCGAGCAGAGTGAGCTTGTCAGTCACAGTGTGTGGCTGCACCAGGCTTTTCAGATGTCGGAATATCTACGCTTGCACGCCGACCTCGGACTTAATCGTGGAGCGTCGACGGCAATCACCGGAGGCAAGTCAGTACCCGTCGACAAAAACAATATTAATGTGGATAGTCATATCAAAATACGTCAAATGTATATGAAACCAGTAAATACATTTTATGATACTGTACTTACGAGATGTCGATGGTTATCGTGGCAACGTTTACGGATAAGGGAAGGAACACCGACGAGGAGTTAGAACTGTGTTTTAACATTTGGCTGAATATAACGCATTTGTGGCTAATAACAAGCATTACATTCTCCTTAGAAACGAATGTGTATTTGCTATATTTAGATGTTCCCCATACAGGGGAGATCTAAAGAAGTGCCCATATTTTGCACGGCTTTTGCCCATATTTTGCACGGGTTTTGCTTTGACACGTTATCAACAACGCGCAGCTCAGTAAAGTACTCCTGTCTCAGTTAAGTACGCTGTCCTGATCCGTGAATGATTATTTTGATTATTTTGCGATCTGGCCAATCAGATCGTCAAATTTCTCGACCAACCGACTGACATTTTTCACATGCCAATGTCGATGGTTGTCATGGCGCTCTTCGCAACGAAGTGCGTTGCGCGGTCAACCACAGCGCTGCATCCTTGTGCGCGTACTGCCACCTCTGCTGCAGATGTCTTTTGGCATACGCAACAGCCGCAACAGCAGCAGCAGCGCGCATGTTTCTCGAGCAAGCGCCGCGTGCGCTACGGCAGCGAGCGCGCGTCACGTGAGTCGACCAAGCTGCTCTCGTTCGTGCAGCAAAAGCAAAAGGCGCAACTGAACAAGCTGCGCGCGTCGCTCGCGACCGAAGCAGTCGCAAAGCTGCCGTTGTCATTGGATACTGACGCCACGATCACACCCGCAGCAGTTGAGCACATCAACGACAACGACACTTCGAGTCGCGACATGCAGGACCTCGCGTACATGCGCCGGCTGAAAGCCGCAAAGCAGAAGCGCGTGCAGCACTTGCCGCTGTTCAAGCCGAACTCGCCACTGCTGCAGCACTTTGGCGCGCAGACGACACTCGCGCAGTTTGCGCACTTGCCACCGCTAGCGTTCACCGGCCCGGTCATCGTGCTCCACTCGCAGCAGGAGGAGGCGGTGTATGCGTCGTACCTCCGTGCGCAAAAGGTCGTGGGCATCGACACGGAAGCCAAGCCAGACTTTCAGACGAACAAACCGGCAAATCCTGTCTGTCTCCTCCAACTCGCGACGCTCGAGCGGGCTTTTGTGTACCGTCTGCAGCGCAATCAGCCGCTGCCGCCGATCCTCCAGTCGATTCTAGCGGACCCACACGTCCTGAAAGTCGGCCACTCGCTCCACGACGACGTCCGGCAATTACGGAGCGCACAGCTCGTCCCAGCGGTCCACGCAACGGTCGATACGCTACCGATCGCAAACAAACTCGGGTGCGTCAGGCCGGGACTGCGGACGCTCGCGCAGTTGTTTCTCGGCGGGACGATCTCGAAAGACATGCAAGTGTCGAACTGGGAAGCGCCGCGTCTGAGCGCCGCGCAGATCACGTACGCTGCAACGGACGCATGGGCGCCACTCCGCGGTGCGTCTTGTTGGTGTATGGCTAATGTGATTGCGTAGTAGACTGACGAACTGGCTCTTTCTCGATTGCTAGTGCTGCTTGCGATGCTCAACGTCGATGCGACGCGACTGCTGTTGCGGACGAAGAGCTACAGCAGCAGTGGCCGAACGCTCGTGGACGACGACCACGACAAACTACTGGGATTGCTCCACGCATTTGCGCTCAGTCAGCAGCAGAAGCAGCAGAAGCTGTAGGCACAATAGAGACTAGAGAGACTAGAGAGACAGTCGAAAGCAGAACAGAGACGTGTGTGTGTGGTGGTCATAGCGTCTGTTCATCATTACCATCGAGGATCGCACTGAGTGGGAACCAGCCAGGGATGTCGTCGGCGCAACGATCGATCAAAGCGCCGAGCGCCCAGAGCTGCTCACTGCGCCACACAGTCGCGTCAATGCGCACAGTGTCGTGTATCACAAGCGCCAGTTCATCGGACGCCAGCGCTGCGTGCGGGTGTTTGACGCTAAACGTCGTCTTGACGGCTGACGGCGTCCACTCGACGTACGTACAGGGGAACCAGCCAATGCGTGGCGGATCTGCGGAAGCACCGCTTGTCGTACGATGCGCGACGCGCTGCTGACCGCGCCACCAGCCCGAGCGGCGCATCTCGAGCACGTCGAGGAGCTCGCCTTCGTGCAAGCGCAGCTCCGTCACGTCGGTCGTGCTATAGTCGGCAACGACTCGCACGACGCCGAGCACGGACGGCAGGCGTGTAGAAGAAGGCAGAGGCTGAAGTGCTGCGGTAACGGCTGCAGTCGCGTCTTGACTGTCCTGGCTACGACTGCTGCTGCTGTAACGCTCATGCGCTCGCTCTGTGCTGGCGGTTGTAGCGCTCTTGTCGTCGTCAAAGTCGTCGTCGCTCGAGTACTCGGCTGCATTGTCGTCGTCATCGTTCGACGAGAACGACGCGACCGAGTCGCCGTCGCTCCCAGTGTCCGCGCCAATATGAACAGTCGTAGCTACCGTGTCCATCTCTGTGGCCGCCCCTTCCTGCATGTCTTTATCGAATGGATCAAGAGCTGTGACGATCGTGCAATGATCCACACCTCGGCTGCTAGGGACGACTGCTACTGACGGAACAGATGGCGTGATACCGTCGTCGTCTACCTTGTCCTCCGACTCAGTTACCGCCACTTTGCTTGCAGTAGCGTCCACCGTGTCGTATAAACGTTCTACCTCCTCGCGCAGCGCAACGAACGGATGGCGCAACAACTCGATCGCAGTCGGTCGCACACGTGGGTCTTTGACAAAGCAGAGTGCGAGGAACTGCTGTGCGCGTGGCGACAGCGTCGTCGGTAGTTTCGGCAGCGCGTCGCTCGACGCAATGTGGAACATCGCAGTCAGTGGATTCGAGTGATGCTCCTACATGCCGGAGAGTCATCGCATGCGTAAGCTGCGTTATAGCGTATGCACCCTCTGCCAGAGCCAGCGCCAGTCGCGACGCACCCACGGCGGTTTGCCCGTCGCCATCTCCACGACGACACAGCCGACGCCCCAGACGTCGGCTTTGCGCCAGCTGTCGTCGCCTTTCTCGGCGCGCACGAGCTCCGGCGCCATCCAGTACGGCGACCCGAGTCCGTCGCGCACCGACCTTTATTCCAACGAGGACATAGGTAGTTGTACCAGCGCGTCGCCGTTAGCGCAAGGACAGCGCTGCAACAGCTTTAATACAAAAGTGCAATTGCACGCACCGCGCAGTCTCGAGCCTCGCTGTCTGCCGAGCACTCGATCGTGTCGCTTCTCGCATCTCCACACTGTTGCTGTCGTTATTGCTGCTGCGATGCGCTGCAGCGCGCTTTGCAGAGCCAAAGTCGGCGATCTGGACGTTGCCGCTATCGCTGAGCAGTAGGTTCGCGCACTTGAGGTCGCGATGCGCAATGTGCTGGTTGTGGAGGTATGCGACGCCGCAAAGGAGCTGCTGTGTGTACAGCCGGATTGTCGCTTCACGGAGTGGCCCGACGTCCCGCAGCAGTTTGCTGATCGATCCGTTGTGGACGTACTCCATGAAGATGTGCGCGATCGGTCCACTTTGCTCTAAGCACATGGACACGGACTATGGGTCAGAGGTGATGGACAAACAGCAAGTACGACCCACCAGCCTACCGTAGCCGACAAACTTGACGACGTTTGGGTGATCGAGCGTCGCGAGGATCGCAACTTCCCGCATGATCTGTGCTTTGCCAAGCACGCGCTGGATCGAGAGCGACGACACGTCGTTTGCTTGCTCGAGCTCCTCTTGGATGTACATCTGCTTGACTGCGAGCTGGTCGCCACTGCGGTTTGTGTCGATCGCGTCAAAAGATGGTTGCAAACAGAGTCTATGCAGGTCGTTGGTGTACTTCAGAAGCAACAGCATAACACGCGTACCTGGGGACGCGCAGTGCCAAGTACACGGTCCCGAATCGCCCGCTACCGATCGCTGGACCTTTTTGCCACGCGAGGATCCTGTGCAGATCATCGCAGTGAGTCGTCGCGCCAAGCGAATGAGCTTAGAGTCGAACAAATGCTCATGCTCGCCATGTAACGCAACGACGCAAATGCACACGCACTCGTCGCTGGTCTCCAGTAGTGACAGCTGCAGCGCAACACCATGCACACCCTCTCGTGCAGTCGTTCGATCGCTGCTGCTGCTGTTGTCACGCATAGCGCAA
>JAADXH010000323.1:0-26487 GCA_023337595.1 Globisporangium camurandrum
GACGTGTTGCGCTGCTGTGGGCTTGTTTTCCTTCTCGTTCTTCGCTCTTTCATTTGAGCCGCTCTGTGTGCTGTTTGACGCAATAGTTTTAGAGAAAAGTTGCAGAACGAGAATTTTCTAAACTTTTGGCGCGCACTTTATATCGATGCGAATGAACAGGCAATTATATGTTGCATCTTCGTATTTCATCCCTCTTTATGATGTAAACTTTGGTTCATTCGTTACATGCGCACTACTACTTGACGCATACACCCCTCCCTTTCCATTTGAACAAACCAACATGTGGATGGAAATTATGAAGGTTAAATGAAAAGGTTTTATTGCTGTGAAATCGTCATCCAATGTGGAAAAACGTGCACTCAAAGTGAAAATGCATTTGTCAGAGTGACAAAAATGATCTGTGCGCCAAACATTTTATCTGTGTGTCAGCAAGTTGGCCGATCATATGTCATTCACATGCGGTGCTGTGCTTGCTGTGGTCCACTCAATGGCTGCAACGCTGCATGTGCACATCTCGCCATATAGTCGCTCATGTGCATCGCTTATTGTGGTTCCCATTCGTTTTGGTGCAAACCAATTTGGAGCTCTCAAAAACTCGATGACTTGATTTTTGTATGGTAATCAGTGTTTCTCATGATTTGACCAGGCACGAAAACGAGTTTTGTATGGGAACCCTTTTTTAAACTTCGATTTTCAGCCTGTTTAAATGTATTCTGGAACGCGCAAGCGTGAGGAATTCACATATCTACATAACATCGATCGATTCCCAGCCGCTCAAAAGTTATGATCGGAAACACATTTTTTCTTAACGAATCGAGATGTAAGCAGCACAGGGTACAGCAGTGTATTTACCGGTATATTTAACCGGTACTGTCTAATTTGGCATCCTCTATTTTGATGTCAGTTTGTATTTTCATGTCAGCTTATCCTTCTGAAGAAGCAATTTCTTAGACCAAAAAGGCAAAAGCAAACCGCAGGTTTAACCAACGAAGATGGCGCCGACGCAACCTCCCAACCTCATTGCGCGCGCGGCGCGCGTTGCGATCTATGCCGCGGTCGTGCACACGTACTGGCGTCCACAGGAGACGCTGCGCACGTTTGGCATTGGCGACGAGGACCTGCTCGCTCACGTCGTGCGGTTCCTGCTCACGATCTTCACGTACTGCTTCGCAACGTCGTACGTCTCGTGGTTCTACTACATTGGCGCCGCGATCTTCCTCCAGTCGACGTGCTGGGTGCTGTACATCTCGAAAGACCGATACTTACCCTTTGAGCTCGACGTCGCGACCGAGAAAGCGTACCTCGAGATCGGCGCAGTCGTCTGCTACGCGGCGCTCGCATGGATCATCTTCTTTGGCGGCGCGGCCGAGGAACGCCAGCAGCTCCGGTAAGTTTACGTATACAAATGAATGCTTGTTGCTGTATCCACACACAATGGCTAACGCACAGTAACACATCAATAGGAATCGCCTCGTGAATTTTTACACCAAGCACAACCCCGAAAAGATCGACGAAGTCGACGCACTGCTTGAAAAGTACGCCGGAAACGAAGAGCTGCTGTTCAGTCGCTTGCACCGCAAGTACAATGCGCTCGCTGGCGATGCGTCGGGCGGCAAGCATGCGCTGGCACACGACATTGACGAGAGCGCGTTCCTCTACGAAGAGAGCGACGACGACGCGAACGACAACAACGACGACGACGACAAAGCGTCGACGTTTGCAACGACGTCGTCGCCCGTGCGGTCGCGCGCAGCAAGCAGCGCGTCGAGCAACGATAACGACAATGACGACGACGACGCAGACAATGAAGCGAGCGGGAGCGCAAACGACCGCACCACGGGCGTTGGCTCGCAAGGCGCCGGGAGTGGCAGTTCGGACGACGGGTTCGAGGTCGTGAAAGCGCCACGGAGTCCACAGTCGGTCCGGAAGCTCTCGCTCGACGTTGCGTCGATCGTCGCGTCGTCGTCGCCACCGACTTCGTTTGATGGCGGTGCAGTGCCGACGACGCCACCTGGGAAAGCGCACACGTCGGTCTCGTCGACGCGCATTCAGACAGCGCTTGCGACGGCGCGGCGTGCGCAGGAGGACCGCGTCGCGCAGCGCATTGCGCAGCTCATGCAGCGTGCGAGTGCGCGTGAGGCGAGCTAGTCGCGCATCAAAGTTGCAGTTGATGCAGTAACTGTAGGAGCAGCATACACACGAACAGCAGATAGCGACGCATCGGATGATTGGAAGTGATCTTGCAGGTCACAAGTGCGTCGAAAGTGATGTGCAATCAAATTTTCATAATTTCATTATATTTTGTGAACTTCAAGCCATATGGCAGCACGACCATACTAAAGTCAAGTCAATGTTCGTCCACACATCTTGCATTTCATCAGCAACTTTGAAAATCAAACGACTGACCGCGATCTCATTGAGCTCGCTTTTGTCATCGGTCTCACTCTCGCATCCGCAGTCGCCGCGCACCAGTCCCGCTCGCTCGCTTATCCTCCCCTCTTGTGCTTCGCGACACACACTTACCACCATGGCGCACACGCTGATCCCGCTCGAAGATGTCGCGACGATGCCGGCGCCAGGGCTCAACTTCCCGGTCAACGTCAGCTTCTCACCGGACTCGCAGCTCGTTGCGTTCCTCCACTCGAAAGAGAACGAACTGTCGCGACAGCTGTATGCACTTGACGTGCGCACGAAGCAGACTGAGCTCTTGGCATCGCCACCCAACCAGGGCGGGAACACGGAGGTGAACTTGTCGCTCGAAGAGAAGCTCCGTCGCGAGCGGCAGCGCCAAATGGGCGTCGGCATCACGTCGTACTCGTGGTGCCCCGCGCCCAACTCGACGCGCATTCTGTACCCGATGCAAGGCGACTTGTACATCCAAGAACAGCCAGGCGCAGAGCTCCGGCTGTTGTTTGACAAAGCGACGACTGGCGTCCCTGGCGGTGTCATCGACCCACAGTTCTCCCCCGACGGGCGGTGGATCGCGTTTGTCCAGGACAAGGAAGTGTACGTGATCTCGAGCGAAGTGAGCCCACTGGGGTCGCAGATCGCCGTGCAGCTCACGACCGGTGCGCGTGGCGTCGATGGCAAGACGAACGGCCTCGCGTGCTTCCTCACGCAGGAAGAATTGAGTCGTTTCCGTGGCTTCTGGTGGTCGCCGGACAGTTCGTACATTGCGTTTGAAGCGATCGACGAGAGCGCGATCGAACAGTTTCGGATCATGCACTCGGGCGCTTCGGCCGTTGGTGCCGCGGCACAGGAGGACCATCGGTACCCGTTTGCCGGTGGCGTGAACCCTTTGCGCCAGCTCGGCGTCGTGCCAGTCCGGACGCTCGCCAGTGATCCGATCGCGACGCCCGTGTGGATGGATTTTGGAGCCGAGACCGACGATTTCTACATCAGTCGCGTGAACTGGCTCCCAGACCAATCGCTCGGTGTCCAGAAACTCAATCGTTTGCAAACCGAAGTCACGTTCTTGCGCTTCGACGTCGCAACTGGCGCATCGCGCGTGTTGATCCATGAGAGCAACCCGGTGTGGGTGAACGCAAACTACTTGTACCGGTCGATCGAAGCCGAGAACAAGACGACGTTCCGCTTCATCTGGGGCTCCGAGCGGTCGGGCTTCATGCATTTGTACTTGTACGAGTACAACAACGCAGCAGCCACGGAAGCACAGCTCTTGGGACCACTGACAGCAGGCGACTGGTGCGTCGAGTCGATCGACGGCGTCGACGTGGCACGTGGGAAGATCTACTTTAGCGGCACGCGCGACTCGGCGCTCGAGCGCCACTTGTACGTGACGTCGCTGTACCCTGGCGCATCGGTCTCGTCGCCCGTGCGGCTCACGGCAGCGACTGGGATGCACTCGGTCGTGATGGACAGCGCCTGTCGGACGTTTGTCGACGTCTACAGCTCGCTCACGACGCCACCGACCGCGCGCGTCTGCAGCGTGCCATCGGGTGACAACGACGCTGCTGCATCGCACGATGCGCTGCTCGCGACGATCGACCGCTCGTCGTTTGCGCTCCACGATGACGTCGAAGCGCGCGTACCGCTGCTCCAGGCGCTCGGGAAGCTGCCACCGCCAGAGTTGATCTCGTTCCCGACGCGCGACGGTGCCGAGACGCTCTATGGCGCTGTTTACAAACCGGACGCTGCACTGTACGGCCCGGGGCCGTACCCGACGCTCGTGAGCGTCTACGGTGGGCCGCACGTCCAGCGCGTCGCACAGATGTGGGCAATGACGGTCGACATGCGCGCACAGCGGTTCCGTGACATGGGCTACGCGGTGCTCAAGGTCGACAATCGCGGGAGCTTCCGTCGCGGGTCGGCGTTTGAAGGCGCGATCAAGCACTGCATGGGCACAGTTGAGGTCTTGGACCAGCAGGACGGCGTCGAGAAGTTGATTGCCGATGGCGTCACGCAGCGCGGCCGCGTTGGGATCTACGGCTGGAGCTACGGTGGGTACATGTCTGCGCTGAGCTTGATGAAAGCACCTGAGACGTTCAAGCTCGCAATTGCCGGCGCACCGGTCACGAGCTGGGACGGCTACGATTCGTGCTACACGGAGCGGTACATGTCGACGCCGCAGCTCAACCCGTCGGGTTACAAAGACGGATCGATCATGGATGTCGTGCCAAACATGCAAGCGACACAGAAGCTGCTGTTGATCCACGGATTGATCGACGAGAACGTCCACTTTCGCCACACGGCGCGTTTGATCACGTCGCTCATTGCGGCGCGGAAGCATTACGATCTGCTGTTGTTCCCGAGCGAACGTCACTCACCACGTGGGTTGGAAGACCGGATCTACATGGAGCAGCGCATTGCAGAGTACGTCCTCGCACATTTGTAGTGAGCGAGGGACGTGGAGAGACAGTGTAGTCAGTCGGAGATGGCCACGTGGAGAGCGGCGGTAAGGAACAGTGTGACTGAGACGACGATGCGCAGCAGCAGCAGCAGCAGCAGTTTATAGATGGAGTAGGCGAACGAGGACCACACGGAAAGAGAGAGAGAGCGAGAGAGAGTCGGGTACAAGATAAGTTGAGAAGAGAACACGAGGTGGTGCTGTGTCCATTTCCGATTCTGACCCTCTGTTGTATATGCGCTACGACTGCATGAGCGACGCTTGGATCGCACGTTGGAGCTCATCGGCGTCGTCGTCGTCGTCGTCTGACGCATGTCTCATATCGACGACGACGCGCGAAGCGTCTACATCCGATCGCGGGAACGCACCAAATTCTTGTGCCGACAGCTCCAGTGCGCGTCGCATCTGCGCATCGTAGTCCGTTGCGTCTGCTGTCGCGCCATCGGCGATTGTAGCAGCGTCGCCCACGAGGCTGTGGTGGACGCCGAGTGACGCTTGGATCGCAGCATGGACGTCTGCATCAAACGCATGGTCGTCGACGTCATTGTCGTCGTTCGTGCCACCGACGCCACGGAGCGACGCAGCGATCGCTTGCTTCATCAGTTCGTCTTCGCTCTCTTTCTTCGCATTTGCAATCAACTCGGCCTGGAGCGCTGCAGTCTCACTCTCGCGCGTCGCGTCCCGCAGTGCGAGCGCTTCATGATGTGCAGCAGTCCCACTGCCACCGACAGCCGTAGCGTTACTGCGTTCAAACTCATCGAGCGACAGCTGCAGCGTCTCGTCCAAACTCGCGTGCATGCCATCAAACTCCGTGCGCGACAACTGCGACAATAACCAACAAGACAACGAGGTGCCACACACACAATAGCGTCAGCGAGCGACGCCTACTCCCACGATACAACAGATACCAAACAACGCACCAGCAGCGTCTGTTCGAGCTGTGCGAGCTCGGTCGTCGCTCGATCTGACTCGGCAGCAACTTGCTGCACGACATCGGTCGTCGTTGCATCGTCACTATCACAGCCACTACTATCGCCGCGCGTGTTGATCCGACGCGAGTTCGCAATATGGCGCTGTTCCCACGCCCCCGGGACGTCGTGGATGCAATTTGCTGCATGGTCGCGCCCAACGAGCGAGTCGTAGTGGCCGCCGCCATAGTAACTCAGTCTACAATCCACATCAAAGCTGTCAGTTCGACGCGCGCTCTACACAAGCCTCCAAGCCTCCAAACACACAACGCACCGAATCGGTGGGCGACTGCGTGCAGCGCTGCTGCTTTCATGGAACGTCCGGAGCTTCCGAAAGCCGCCGACGGGGTCGTATGCATACACTTCAGCCGGTCGGTCGTACAGCTCGCACATTGCTTGGAGCTCCGGGTCGTCGCCCCAGACGCCGGCGCGTCGTTTGCATTGCACGTAGTGGAGAAATGCTGCCATATCACCCACGACGTACGGTTCAAAGTACTCACGCTCGCTCTCCATGTAGTCCATACACGTCGCACGGACGATCGGATGGTGCGCGTCGTCCCCATACACTTGGTGGCTCACGGATCGGAACAGACAATTGCCGTCGCCGTCGACTGGGACGATCGCCAATCCAATCGACGCCAACGCCTGTTGGTAGTGCGCATAGCGAGGATGCTGACGCGCCAAGACGCGATGCCGCGGCAGCGATTCGCGCGTCGACGGCGTGGCGCTCAGTTGCCGAGCAGCAGCAAACGATCGGTGCCGCAGATGTTCGCCGAGGGGCGCAACTGTCGCTGGCGCAAATGGGATCCACTCGTCAAACTGTGCTTGCCGACCGGCGTAGCGCACGTGGATGTCCTGCGGCCGCGCTTTCACGACGTGCGCTTCTTTCCACACGCCGTGAATCGTCTTGCGCACTTCGATCTGCTGTGCGAGGCGCATGGCAAACGCGTCGTTCCGCGTCTATGGATGTGTAGGAGTCAAGAGCGCGTAAGAGCGTTGTAGAGCGTAGAGAGAGATAGAGAGAGAGAGAGAGAGAGAGAGTAGATGGTGATCGTACCTTGGTGGCAGGTGGTGCAAGTTGCCCCGAGTCAATTGGAAGCCACCGGTGCCACGCGTCGTTCATGTTGAGGTACCGGAGCTGAACTTCGCCGTCTGCGATCTAAAGGAGAGCGTACGAGAGAGCGTGTAAGTGTAAGAGGACGGACGAGAAAGTGAGAGGACAAAGAGAGAGAGAGAGAGAGAGAGAGAGAGAATGTGGCTGGGGACGTACGCGGAGGATCAGTGCTGGGCACCAGTTCCCAAACACGTTCTGTGCGTCGATCGGGTCGCCGACGTGCAGCTGGCGGCGCCACTCGTCGTCGGTTGGGTCAATTCGCATCATCTCTGTGAGTCGTAAATGCGAATGTGTGTGCACGTGAGGCGAGTGTGTTGGATATGACAAACGTCCGTTAGGAAGGAGTGAGTGGCAGACTGACAAACGTACCCTCTTCGAGGTCCGTGTCGTCGCTCATGTCGTCGTCGTTCTCGGCGCTTGTCATGCGCACACGCGCAGCTGTTGCAGACGGTGCAGGTGCATTTCGACTCATTGCGCGCCACGTGCGCGGTGCGTTTGCGTTGTCGTCGTTATCGCTGTCGTCGTCGTCGCGCTTGTGCTCGTTTGCATCCATGTGAAGGTTGTCTACGACCGCGTTGTCTTCGCGCTCATTGTCGTCGTCGTTGTTGCCGTCCACAATGAGTCGGTCGCAGCCCATCGCGCTATTGCTGTGTCGGTCGTCACAGAGAATGCTCCTGCAACTGGCGTGTTCTAACAAAGTGCGACTGCGTGTCAGATTCGTGTAGCAAGTCTAGATTAGGGCGTCAATTTGACAAAATACCTAAAATAGATTTATCAGCTTAAACATTCTAGTACAGCTCGAATACATATATATTTAGCGATTTTTGGCCATACTAAACACTGGAAGGCAGGATGCGACCAAGCTATAAAAGTCAATGCTGCGATGTCTGGAGCCAACACGTACGTCTTCTAGGAGGCACAAGAGGGATCCTCAAAAGCAACATCGCCTTACGCCGCAATCGTAATTGGCAATGTGTTGATAAGTCCACAACTTTGTAGAACCCTATGCTACCGGAACGGATGTCGAGGTCAGTTATCTCTCACGTCTACTTTCGCGCCGACGACGGTTGCTGCTGGTCAATGCCAGCGTAGCACACTCCGCCGTACTTGTTCATAATTGTCGTATCTGCGCCTTTCGAGATCAAGTACGCGCCGAGCGAGTCGCCGTAGCCATAGGCAAAGCAAAAGTGCAGCGCCGTGTTGCCCCGCAGCTGTTGAAGTCGCCCATGCGCATGCCGACGGCGAAACAATAAAAGTGAGAGGAACACCCAGGCAACGCATGGCTATCCACTTGCAACGCAATCAAATGCCGCCAGCTCTCGCAAGACTAGCAGGCATACAGAAGATCCGAGCGCACAACACATCACTCACTCTTCACACCAGTACGCACGTTCTTGCTGTTGATGTTCGCGCCGCGTCGTAGCGCGAGCTTCGCCATGCGTTTCAGTCCATTCTGACACGCAATAGACAAAATCGTGTTCCCAAACGCATCTTTCGAATTCACCGACACGCCGCCATGGTCGAGCATGTACGTGACCGAGTCGACGCGGTTGTGCCGCGCAGCCGAGAAGATGTCGTTCTCTAATGCATCTGGTGCGTCGGCAAACTGGGCAGCACGCAACTCTATGTTGCTACTGTTCGTGCCATTCGTCGCAAGTCCGAGGTACCGATCGTTTGCTTTCGACGTGGATTTTGCCTCGCGCGACGACGACGATGGCGTCTGCTTTGCGTCACTCACAGCAGTCGCGACGAGCGTCCGCTGACTGCCACGGAACGCATCGGCCAAGTACTTGGACGAGTGATGCGCAGCTGTTGCTGTTGCTCCTCCCGCAGCTACGGGTCGTGGCGATTCGTATGCTGTGGACGCCACGACGCTCTCGCGCGGTGTCACGTACTCGTTGTCGTCCGACACTGACGACACCGATCGTGCACTTTCGCGCGACGACACGAACCGATCGTCGTCCGCGCTTGGGTACCCACGTCGCGCAGAGCTCCGTGGTGTGTAGAATCGATCATCGGTCGCCATCGTCAGTGCGTAACTCGCAGCAAAAGAGAACATCCCGACACGCAAAGAGTCACATGCCTAATATAGGACATGCCAACGTAAACGACACGACACAAAGTGGATTCGTCTCAATTTTGCTGACGCTATTCAATCGAATCTTTGTCTGTCTGTTTGCTTACTTCGTTTGGTCTCCAGTCCACGCCATCCGTCGTCCGACGTGTTTGTATCGATCAATCGATCTGCTTAGTCCGACATCTTCGTGTCGCCATCTTCGTCTTTGACGTCCGAGACTTCAACCGCATCGATCTGCATACGCATGACAACCAACCAACAAGTATGAGACATGTGCCAGACAGTGCCATAGTGTAGTAGCAAGTACACAACGACCCATAGAGACGTACAAATGGCTGGAGCTTGTCGCCTTCAATGATCGTAAACGGCTGGTCGATCCCAACGACTGCGATCGTAATGCTCGCGGCCGTGAGCTCCTGGTCGCCTTGGAGGCAACCGCGGATGCCCTGGAGCGCATGGTGGATCAACTCGTCTTTGCTGACTGTATCGATAGACAAGACAGCAGTTGTTGGTGCCTATATTAGGGAAAGCCAACTGCCAACAACACGTACGGTTCGCAAAGCTCTCAAAGTGCTTCTCCAAGTACGTGCGCGCCGACTGTGAGCGCGCGCCAATTGCAATCGCTTTGTACTCGTAGTAGTTCCCCGACGGACACGTCTGGTAGAGGTGCACGCCTTTTTTCTACTCGCAATATACCATATCGATCGTATGAGATCTCCAAGCCTACATTAGGCACTTTCGCATTTGCCACGATGCACTTGTACGTACGTCCGCGCCCGCAACGAGGAGCCCGACGCCGTACGGACGACGGATGTACGACTGCGTACACTCCTGCTTCTCTATTCATCGTGCGTCGTTCCATATGTCAGTGATCGAACGAACGTGTGAGAGAGCCAGACAGACATATAGACACAGAAAGAGACAGACAGATAAAGAGAGAGAGAGAGAGAGCTGTACGTACTGTCGGCGACGTCCGAGACCAAGCGACCGATCGGGATCGGGCTGCCGTACACAAACTTGTGGTTCAGGCTCTCGTTGCGCATGAATCTATGGAACAATCGACGCGTGAGTGGGTGCGTGACGACACCATGTAGCCACAGACAAAAGTTAACTCTACAAATGAGTGATTCTATATACAACAACACACGATCGTACCGCGCGAGCGTACGGCCGTCGGCGGTCAAGCCAGCAACCGCAATGCCGAGGTGCTCGTCGATCTTGAACACTTTCTTCTGGTGCTCCGCGAGGTCGACGTTCTGGCGCTTGATGCCACAGAGCACGACGAGCTTGTTCGACGTCAGTCCGAGGCACGCGCTGCCTTGCTTCACGGCCTCCATCGCATAGTCGATCTGGTGCAAGTGACCCTGCGGGCTCCAGACCGTTACGTCCGTGTCGTATTGGTTGCGAAACATGCTGCTGCTGCTGTCGTTGTCGTGAAGGTGCTGCTGGACAAGCTCGTGTTCGTGCTCGTGGATTTACTTCTTGCAAGATCTCTCCCTTCGACTTTTTCCTAATTTTGTATATATGATTTTCGAAATTACATAAACAATATTTGCGCTTCAACGACAACAATCACACAAATCGCGTTCATGCAAACTGCTCGACGTGCGATGCGGGTGCGCGACAGCAGCTGCATGCTGTACGCACGAACGCGACTGGCTGATACTCACTGCGTATAACTTTACATACGGCAGTTTCTCACGCAATGCGAGGCGCAGCGCGTCGACGAGGAGCTCATGTCGAGCAAGCACGGGTTCTCGATCGACCAGCTCATGGAGCTCGCAGGATTGAGCGTTGCGAGCGCTGTCGGCAAAGAGTTTCCATCCGCGCAGCTCGCAGCACCTGGAGCGACGGCATACACGAATGTGCTTGTCGTTGCAGGACCTGGCAACAATGGGTGCGCACGTCGTATGTCACGTTTGTGTGCTTGCTGCATATTGCTAATCGCCAATGCATCTGCAATGCAACACCAACATGCTCAGCGGTGATGCACTCGTTGCAGCGCGTCACTTGAAAGTACGTTGCCTGTGCTGCTTTGTGAATTGATTGTTGTACTTGCTGCCTTGTCAAGTAACGATTCCAACTGACGCCCAATGCCCAGCACTTTGGTTACGAACCAGCTGTGCTGTACCCGAAGCAAAGCCCACGGCCGCTCTTTCAGGTGTGTGCGATCGTCATTGCTGCCGTGTATAGGCAATGCATTGATGCTTATTACCACCAATGCATCGGCCGCACGACGTAGGGACTCGTGACGCAATGCGAACGACTCGAGATTCCATTCATCAATGGCGTCTCGACTCCGTATGTTGGTGCTTCGTCTGTAGTCTCTACCTACTGGCAGTTCATCGTATATGCTCATGTATGTTTACACACACGACGTGACTGTGTATAACTAGCGACGCAGTCGACACGGCGTACGACGTGATTCTGGACGGGATCTTTGGCTTTAGCTTTGCGGGGAGCGTTCGTGCGCCATTCGACGCAGTGCTCACGACGCTTCGACAGTGCAAATCGCCCATCGTGTCGATCGACATTCCGTCCGGGTGGGACGTCGAACGAGGTGCGTCATAGTCGTAACAGTATTGATGACGACAGATAGATAGCAAAGGAAGTCGAGAGGAAGCGAAATGGACACACGCCTGACTGAGTCATTGACGCTGTGTATCGATCGCTGGTTGCATTCGTCGTTTGTAGGCAATGAGAGCGGCGTTGGTCTCGAACCGCAGATGCTCATTTCGCTCACAGCACCCAAACTATGTGCACAGCACATGAGCGACAAGATCCACTACGTCGGTGGTCGCTTCGTCCCGAGGTGTGCTGCTGCGATCGCATGGATTGCATACTGTCGTTGTGCTGATCTCTAAGCGCCAGTCCGATTGACAATGCATGTACGATTATCGTTTTCGTCACCATCAGGTCGCTCGCAGACGAGTTGGAGCTCGACATCCCAGTGTACCCAGGCGTCGAACAGTGCGTCAAGTTGTGAAGAGTTGAGTCGAGAGAGTCTGTTCAATGCGGCAGTAAGCACATCGAGCAGAGCAGAGGCATACACAATACATGCAGACTGTATAAGACAAGACACTTTGTATCAATATGTACATTCATTCACTTTCGTCGCTCGCTACCTATGAAACATGCAGCATATGCAATCGAACGACATGTACTGCCTCTCGCTCGCAGCATCGTCGTCCGTCCATCGTTCTTCGCCTCCTACACTGCAGCGCCGCCTAAAAGTTTGCAACTGCTTGTGACACGGCGTAGTCGCCCGAGTGGCTGATCGAGACACTGAGCGAAGTCAACCCGATGCGGTTGAACGCCTGGAGTGGGTAGCCCGTCAAGAGCACTGATGGTGCACCGGACGCAGTGATGAAGATCTCGATCTCGCGCAGCGGTGCACCGGCGCTCTGCCACACGTTCGGTTCGTTCGGCGCCGCGCTCGAGATCGCTTTCACGACGGCCTCTTTCGCGGCCCACCGACCAGCGAAGCTCGCTGCTGGGTGCGGTGCACTGTAGCAATACGCCATCTCCTGGTCGGTAAAGTTGCGCCGGATAAAGTCCTCACGGCCGTGCAAGTTCTCAAACGTCGCAACGGGCTCGACGTCGACGCCAATGCCAATCGTCGAGTTCGCGGCCGCCGACGACGATGTCGACGACGTGAGACCGACTTGTGCAGCGTTCTGCGTCAGCGCCGACAGCAGCGTCGTCGAGTCCGTGCCCGACTCACTCTCAGCGACAACGCCCTTGAGCGCTGCGGTCAACTTGGTCTTCTTGACGCGCTTCGGCGCCCGCGGCGGCTTGGACGTTGCGCCACCAAAGCGCCACGTCTGCGCGACGGCGTCAAACTGCGCGCGCGCGCTCGGGTCCAAGTACACGCTGCTCTCCTGCGCACTCGTGTACGGCGCTGCGTCCTTGACTTGGATCAGCTTGTGCTTGCCGACGAGCGCGTTCTGGACGTACGCGTTCATGCGCGTCTGGCGCTTCGCACGCCGCGCCGTGTAGCTCTGGAGGTCGTCGTCGACGAGCGTCGAGAGAAGGTAGTCCGGGTGAACCACGAGCAGCTCGCCGCCGGCTTGGCCAAACCCAAAGCTCTTCATCAACGCAGCCTTGATCCCGACGGTCTGGATGCTCCGGTTCGTGTACATGAGGAAGTCAAACTTCCGCAGCGTCTCGCACGTGTTGTCGAGGTTCCGGTTCCCTGGAATGAGCCCCGAGTTGAGCACCTGGAGCACGCCGTTGAGCATCCACGCAGCCGCAGCGCCTTTCGGGTGGCCCGTGAGGTTCTTCTGGCACACGATCGGCAGCGGATTCCCAGCCGATCGACCGAGGTGCGTGAGCTGCTTCTGCGTCACTTCGCTCTCGTTCTTGTCGTTCGCTGTCGTCCCCGTGCCGTGGAAGCTCGCGACGCCAATGTCGTCGACCGTGAGGTTCCACGCACTGAGCGCGCCGCGCAGTGGCGCAATGTCCATGCGGCCCTGGTAGAACGCATCGCCCCACATCGCTTGCGCCGACTGGAGCTTCCGGAGCTTCATCTCGTCGAGGAACGTCACGCGCGGATCGTCGCTCGTGTCGTTTGCCGCTGCTGCCGACGCTGATTCGAGCAGCGTGAGTTCGCGCGTGTACCAGCTCTCAATGTCCGTGACCTCGGCGTCAAACTGCCGACGGCGGAACGTGACGTCGAGCAGTGGCGACGCGTCTTTGCCCGCGACTTCGCGCGCAGTCGTGAGGATGCCTTGCCCTGGTGCTGGCACCGACCGGCCGTTCTTGTCGGTTGCAGTGTTCGTCAACGCGATGATGCCGTAAATCGGACAGCCCATGTCGAGTGCAAGTTGCGCGTCCATGAGCAACTGCATGCCAGCGCCTTGGCTCTCCATGAACCCGCCGCGCGTCGTCGAGCACGGTCGGCACATCTCCTTCGGGTCGCGGCCCATGCCTGTCTCCTTGACCGAGTCACTCGTTGCTTTCATCTGCGCAAACTCGTACGACCCTTCTTCGCCAAAGTCGTCGTACCCGCCGACGATCACGACGCGCGCCTTCCCACTCTTGATCGTGTCGACACCAATGTCGACCGACTCGGCGGCCGTTGCACACGCACCGACTGGTGTCTTGATCGGCCCACTTGAGCTCAGCAGCAGCATGTTGACCCACGCTGGCGCCGTGTTGATGAAGCACTCCTGGAGCGTGTCGCTCGCGACGCTCTTGCCCTGAAGCCGGTCCTGGTAGATCCGCTTGAACGCACGCATGCCGCCCATGCCACCGCCCGACGTGTTGCCGATCTCCGAGACGTGGACGTACTGGTAGAACTCGTACGGGTCCGTCACACCGGCGCCGACGAGCGCGTCCATCGTCGACGCGAGCGTGTACAGCGTCACGGGGTCCACCGACTCGGCAATGTCCTTCGACAGCCCAAGGCGCTCGGCGCTCCAGCCCGTGGGGATCTGGCCAGCGACGAACCGATCGAACGCGAGTGCACGGGGGATGCTGAGCACCGAGCCCTTGCGCAATCGGATCATCCACGCGCCACTGGCGTTCTGGAAGATGTCGACGTTCTCAGCGCCGAGTTCGTCGCGGAACTGCAGCGCTTCGTCGCGGTCCGCGACTTCGATGGGCGCCATCTTCTTGTCAATCGCGACTTGGTGCAAGATCGTCTTCTTGTGCGGGTCGTAGCCGTCAAACAGCGCTGGTTCGACGATCCGAATCCCGCCGTGCTTGATCAACTCGGCTTCGTACCGGGACTTGATCTCGTGGTCCGCTACGACGTCCTTCGTTGTCGCGTCGATCCAGTTACCGTTCGCAAACACGATCCGACCAGTGAGCCACGCGAGTTCGATGCAGCCTTCGAGCGAGAACTCGCCGAACGACTCCATCTCCCACCGCGTACGGGCATTGCCCCACGGTCCGACTTCGCCGTACCCGGCGACGACGACGACCTTGCGCAAATCGACCATGTCGCGCAACAGCGCTTGGTTCGGGGACGCTGCAAGACGACTCACGGACGCGAGGCTTGGGAAGCTGTCGCATAAATAACCCGACAGGTTCGCACGTGGCGCAAACTCGCGCTTGGACGATGACGACGTCGATGCAGTCGATGGCAAAGCGAGCTGCTGCTGTTCGCTCACACCAGCAAGGTGCACGGCAGCCTGGAGCTTCGCTTCCTGCAAGATGTTGGCGCGAATCGCGTCGACTTGGTGCTTCAGGTCGCTCAGCTGTGCCATGCCACCCGTGAGGTCGGCCCAGAGTGGCGCCTCGGCGGCTTTGTCGACGACGTTCGGGTGCATGAGCGCACTCAGGTTGAAGCCCATCTCGGTCGTACTGAACGTCCGAACACCGAGCTTCTCGACGCCCTGCGCAACGACGTTGTTCCCGGACATGAGCCCCGTGCCGCGCGTCCAGCCAATGACGGCGCCAACGATCGAGAGCTCGTCGTCCCAGCCTTCCGAGTGCCACTTGTTCATCAGACTCTCGACGCCGAGCTTCGACTCGGCGTACAGACCGTCGCCGCCAAAGTTGCCGTGGTTCGGTGACAGCGGCAGGATCGCAAGCGCCGGTCGCGTCGAGATCCCACGCGCTTTCTTCGCCGAGACGACTTCGCCGAGCAATCGCATCGTGTTCGTCAGCATGATCCGATGCGCGAGCTCCGACCGTGCGTCAATGTCCGCGATCGTCCGGCCGACTTCCGACAGCGCAGCGAACGGCACGATAAAGTCCAAGTCGAGCTGGTGGATGGTGTAGATATGCGCGACGAGCTTGTCGACGTCCTGCTTCGACGCTTGGTTGAACGGCAGCAGCACTAAGCGACTGCCACGGCTCCCGTGCTGTTCGTAGATCGACCGGAATGTCGCAGTCGTTGCAGCGCTGAAGCTGCTCGTCGTGACGAACACGACGGCACCGCCTTCGAGCAGCGACTTGACGACCTCGGCGCCGATCGAGTTCTTCCCACATCCGGTCACGAGAGCAACTTTACCGGCGAACGAGATGCCGGTCGACGCCATCTCGCGCATACAAGCAAGCAACATGCACGTCGACTCGACGTCGTACAGCCGGATTGTCGGGTCGACGTCGGACGGTTTCCGAATGTGCACGTGCGGCAGGACGATCTGCTTGAGGTTCTCGTTCAGGCCGTACCGGAGCACCGACGACCGTGCAACGAGCGACGTCTGCGTCCGCAGTGGCTGCTTCCGGCGCTTCCGGAGCGATTCGCGCAGCGCATTCAGCTTCGGGCCAGCAGCTGGCGTGAGCTGTTGGACCGCCGCAGCAGTCTGCGCAGCATGTGCGAGCTGCGCGACGTCGTCGCTGTCGTCGTCATCACTGTCGTCGTCGTCGCTCGAGTCGTCGTCCTCGTTCAAAGTCGACTCAAAGCCAACGGCGCTAGCCATTGCGGCCGTTGAATCACCGCCAGCGTACACGAGCGACTCGATCGCGTTCGTGTTGTACTCGAGACCGCGTGCGAGCTCATCAACGTAGTCGATCGAGTCGGCGACACCGACGCGCGGGACCTCCGAGTACGCGAGTTCGCCACTCGCCAAAATCTCGAGCTGCGGCTGCACGGGCTCAAAGATCTGGAGGTTCACCGGGTTGAGCTGGAGCCACGCTTCAACTTGTTCGACGAGGAGCTGGATTGCCTGTGCGTACTCCTTCCCACCCTCCTCCTCTGCGCGGCGCACAAAGTAGTGCGTGTACTTGAGCAACTCGGGCGTCGCGCGGTTGCACAAGTACGGCTTGAACCACTCGAGTGGCGGTCGCGCCGACTCTTCCGTGAGCGTATCGACTTGTTTGTTGATCCACTTGCTCATCGAGTCAAAGTGAATGTCGAGTTGACTCGTCACCGGCATCTTCTCGCTCCGTGGCGCCCCGACGGCCGCGAGGATCGTCCGGAAATACAGCTCCATTGCGTCCTGGACTGCCCAGTTCCAGAAACTGTCGTACTGACGCTCCTTCCGGGCGTCAAACAGCGGCGCGATCCCAGCGCCGTACGCTTCGCCGTGCTCGGTTACCCAGTTCGAGACGCTCGTCTCAACCTGTTCACGGAGCTCGACTTCGGTCTGCACGCGCTTGTGCCAGTCGAGCGAATCGCTGCCGAGGTACTCGTTCAGTGCATCGACTTGATCGGCGACCATGGCTTTCAGGCGCTTGTCAAAGTCACTTGGCAACGCAGCCGTTGGTGCAGCTGCGTGGCCCATTGCGCCGCCGCCGCCACCCGCCGCCATGCCGATCTTGGACAAGTACGGAATGTCGACGCCGCTAAACTTGGCGTAGTCGTCCGTGACGCGGTCGAGCCAGCTCTTCGCCTGAACGTCGTCCGCGAACCGCTGCTTGGGCGTCTGCGTCAGCGCATGGAGCAGCACGCTCTCGATCCGACCAGGTGGCAAGCACCGCTCGCGTGCGAGGTACTCCTTGATCGCCGAGACGCCAAAGCCACCGGGCATCTTGGCCGCCAGCAGCTTTGCGATCAGCGCACTCGTGACTTTGCCCGGTGAATTGTACCCTGCAAACTTGCCTGCAAGGTCCACGAGCTTCATCTCGGCTGCGTCGTCTGGCCCAGACCCAAACTCTTTCTCGAGGTCACCGACGATCTCGTTTTGGACCGCCGACTTGCCTGCGGCGAGCTCCTTGATAGTCGATGCGTCCGTGACGTCGCTCAGCTCCTTGTTGAACTTGGACGCGAGCAAGACCTTGAGCGCGTGGCGCGCATCCACTGACTGGTCCGCGACCGTCGGGATCGCGACTGCCGCTGGCGCGAACGCCATGCCGGCCGGCGCTTGCGAGAAGCTCATGGCTGGCGCGGCGAGCGACACGCCAGCGAACGTCGCGTACGCATCGACGCTCGCATCGAGCCACTTGCGCGCTTCCGCGTCGCTCTTGAGCCGCGCAGCTGGCGCGAGCAGCAGTGAGTGCGCCAAGACGCTGTCGACGCGACCAGAACCGAGCGCTTTCACGCCGGTCAAGTACTCCTTGACGCTCGACATCGTAAAGCCGCCGGGCATCTTGCTCGCGACCATCTTGGCGATCAACGCGGTCGTGACCTTTCCGAGGCTCGCGTACGCTGTAAACTTGCTCGCAAGTTCCTTCAGTGGCACTTCACCAGCGCCGTCGGGGACGTTGCCGCCAAACTCTTTCTCGAGGTCGCCGAGGATCTCGTTCTGAACGGCCGACTTGCCGGCACACAGCGTCTTGACGTCCGTCTCGGCGCTGATCTCACTCAGATCCTTGTTCAAACGCACGGCGAGCAGCACGCGCAGCACGTGCAGCGCTGCGACAGGTGCGTCCTCGACCGCAGCCGGCGCACTCACAACAGGTGCGATCTGCACATGTGCGGGTGCAGCTACCGGCGCTGCAGCAGCGACTGGCGCCGCAGTCTCGGCCACAACCTCTTCGACGACTGGCGCGTTGCGCGCTGCCGCGGCTTCTGCCAACGCGCGCGCGTACTCGGACGCCGACGGGTTCGCGCCTTCTTCTTCAAAGTGCACGAGCTCCCGGTCGCGTTGGTACCACAGCACGTGGCGCTTGACGTCCGGGAAGTCACCGACCTGGAGCGTCCGCAACGCCATGTTCGTGAGCGTCGGCGCGGGACCGATCTCGATGAACCGACTGACGCCCGTGCCGTTCAGCGAAAATAGCAGCGCCTGTGTCTGGATCCACTGCACCGGCGACGCAAACTGGTACGCGAGCAGCTCGACAACGAGTAGATGCACGAGCTGCGCTTGCGTCGTGAGCTCCCACTGCATCGGGTCGAGCACCTCGGCGATGAACGGACTCTTCGTCGCTGCGAACACGAGTTCAAAGTACGACCGGTCAAGGGAGAACGGCGTCGCAACGAGGTTCGGGATGTACCGGTTCACGAGCAACGGCAGCTGGCGCTCGAGTACCTGCGCGTTAAACTTGGTCCGCAGCAGCGCACGGAACGACGGGACGCCACCCAGGAGCTCGCGCGAGTGGAACGGCACGTCGATGCCCGGCAGCGGAATCGTTGCGAGGCCGCGCGTGAGCGTGAACGGCTTGCCGGCCGCGACGCTTTTGTGCTTCTTCGCTGCCGCTTGCGCAAGTGCATCGGTCACAACTGCTTCGAGCTCGGCCTTGACGCTCAGTGTCTTGTACATCGACAGACTGATCGATAGCGCTTCGAGGTTCACGTTCTCGCCTGCGACGACGTACTGACGGTCCTGGACGTTAAAGTTCACGACCTGGAGTAACTTGCCGGACACTTCAGAGATCCGATCGACGATCTTGTACATCGTCGTCTCGGTAAAGAAGTCGCCGATGCGCGACGGGTTCGTTGCGACCATGCCGTAGTCCGACCGGCCGGACTCGTCACGCTTGACGGCCTTTTGCATGATCAAACCACGCAAGAACACGACTTCGACGACGTCTTCGACGGCGAGCGCAGCGGCAAACGAACTCAGACCAGCGTACTCACCGAGCGAGTGGCCAGCAAAGTGCGCGTCGTCTGGAATGAGCTCGGCCGCTTCGATCTCGGAGAACGTCGCTTTCTCGAGCAGTACGAGCGCCGGTTGACTGAACTGCGTCGCAAACAACAAACCTTCGGGTGCCGAGAAGCTAAAGTTTTGCGTCCGCGACGTGATCTCCGGCAACAGCGGCGTCAACCCGCCGTTCACGGCGTCTTCGCACGTGAGTTTCATAAAGTTGTCCCGGATCTTCCGGCCGCGCTTGCCGCCAAAGTGGATCGTGATCGATTTCGGGTTCTTCCGGACCATTTCGAGGATGGAAAACCCAAACGTCTCGCGCAAGTGCGCGTCGCCGCGGTTCCAGATCTCCCGCGCGACGGGCGACTCCTGGTACCGCTCCATGCCCATACCGACTTCTGCCGAGCCCTGACCAGTAAACACAAACGCCGTCGGTGGTTGCTTGACTTCCGCCCGAGCGCTCACGACGCGCTCGCCCAAGTCGTTCACGACTTCGATCGATAGCACTTTCTGACCAGCGTTCTGGCCAATGTGCCGTGCTTGGACAAACAGCGTGTCACCTGGGTAGACCATGCCGTCAAAGCTGATGTCGAACGCCACGACGTTCGTGTCGATGCGCGAGCCAAAGTGCTCGACGACGAGCGCACGGACTTTCGTCGCGGTCCACATGCCGTGCATGATCGGCTTGCCGCGCGGGAGCTTGGCGAGCGTCGCTGCGTACCGCGACCGGTGGATCGGGTTCAGATCGCGCGACGCAACTGCGTATGCGAGCGCACTCGTCGGTACGTGGACTTCGACCGGCTTCTCCAACATGTTGTAGCCGCCATTGCCAAACATGCTGCCGTTCGTTGCCGCATTCGGCTGGATCTGTCGGAGACACACGTCCACGGGACTGCCGTTCACTGCGTCGCTCTCGAGCGCGACGTTCGCAACATGGACGCGCGCGCCGCTCTCAATACGATAGACGGCGCCAGTGACGCTGACAAGCGCCAGTTCGTTCATCGTTGCAAACTTCTTGTGCGTCGTGAGCTCAAACTCGAGCACATCGCCGACTGCGAGCGCCGACGCGGTTGGCAGCAGCGACAGCCATTTCTTCGACACGAGCAGCCGGACGTCCTCCAAGCGTGCGAGTTCGATGCGCTCGTTGTGCGTGTCGCGCGTGAACGCGGCCGAGAAGTCGGTGAACGTCCCGCGGATCAAAAACTCACTCCGGAGCTCGACGAGTGGCTCGAGTGCTTCGACCATGTTACTATCGACCGTCTTGCGCGAAATGAGGACGCGACCCGAGACGATCTTGCCGCTCTCGATGATCCGAAGCCCAACGACGTTCGCGACGCTCACAATGTCGTCCCCTGGCATAAACAGTTCACTGGCTTTCGTCGTTGTCAACAACTTGTACGCGTGTTTGAGGTGCACGAGGTTCAGCAAGTTGCCATCAACGTGCTTCGCAAACACCGACTTGATGAGCGACTTCCACGACACGATCGTCGCAAAGTCCGCTGGCGCCGCGACAACGTCGGTCGACAACCCGAGCGACGCGTTGTACTGGACAATGTCGTCTGCCGTGACGCTAAATTCGTTCGAGAAGCTCTCGAATACGCTCGCGTCGCACGCCAACGCACACGACGCGTCTTCGCGGCCTTCCTCTGCGACCCAAAACTTGGCGTAGAACGTCCGGATCTGGTCGACGACCGACGTGTCGGCTGCCACACGCGCGTGGATCGGCAGCACCGACGTGCGTTCGAATGCAAACACCAAGTCCAACGCAACGACCGCTTGCGACAACTCGGTGATCGCTGGTCGGTGTTCGTTCACGCGCAACACGATGTCGCCATTCAGCTGGAACACGCGGACTGCAGGTTCCGAGATTGCGAGCGACGTGTCGACGATCCGGATCCCGTCGGCGTCAATCGTCAACGTCTGGTGCGCGTGTGGTGCAAAGAGCTCGCGCACGGGGTTCGCAATCCACTTCTTATCGTCGACGATAAACTTGGACGACAGGAGCGCGACGAGCCAGTCACCGGCTTTCGCTGCGACGAGTGGCTCGAGCGCCACGAGCCACGCATCGACGCTCGGCAGCGCTGTCGCGTCGGCTGGGATCGACACGCGCACTGTCGCGTCGTCCAAAACGTCGAGTGCAAAGCCTGCAACGTCAGTCGGCAGCGCGTTGCTGCTTGCCGCCGTCGTCGATTCGTTTGCAACAACACTGCCGCTCGCTGCTGCGACGATTTTCGTGAACCCGTTAGCAATGCCACTGAGGATCTCACCGACTGGTTCGTTCACTTTCGTGCTGTAGCGCACAGCGACGGGGCCTTGGAGGATGCACACGCGCTGTGCGTCGCGGTTCGGGACAGCGTCCAAGTCCTCCGAGTACCACAGTGAGTCTTTCTTGAACCACGTCTTGAGCTCGCCGTCGATCGCGGGGACAAAGTTCACCGGCTTGCCGCCCGAGCGACACAGCTCCAAGAAAAAATCAATGTCCGAGACGGACAATAGCGTCGTCGCTGCCTGGGGATACGCTGCATTGAACGTCGCGAGCGCACTTTGCGGGTTCGTCGTGAGTGCGTTGTCGTCAATGACCGCAGCGCTCTGCTTGCGCTGGAAGCGCTGCTCGGTGCGCGTGAGGAACTTGGCGACGCGGTCGCGGAAGCTCGCGTGGATCCAGCGCCGTGGTCGATCCGCCACGTCGACAAACATGAGCGCGACCATGCGTGCGAGTACGTCGCTGTACGTCATCTCGTCCAAGTCGGCACTGCGCGATTCGCCAGTCTCGACGTCGTGCTTGACGCCAAAGTACGGCTTCTGGAAGTCCGCGTTCAAGCGCACTATGATCTCGTCCTTGTCCAAACGCACAGCCCGCTCAAGTTCGTCGCGCGGTTTCGTAAAGTACTTGGTGTCAAACTCTTTCCACAGCAGCGCACAGCGGTTTGCGACCTTGTGGATCGGCTCCCCGAGCTCGGACGTCACGGTGACGATCCCACCGGTTGCTTGCGAGTAGCTCTGCTCCCACTCGAGCTCAACCTCGATGCCAGGCGTCTCCACGAGGAGCTGCTTGACTTCGTCGGCGGTCGCCGCTTCCTTGGCGACCATGACGCGCGACCCGAGCAAGATCGCGTCGACCGGCATCTTGGCCGCTGCGCCACGTGCGACGCTCCAGTCACCGGTCAAGTACGGGTGCGAGTCCTCGTAGTTCCCAAACCCAGAGCCAACGACCAACAAGACGTTCGAGACGCGACGGATCGCAGCGTACGTTGTCAGCAGCGGTGCGTGGAAGTCCTCAAAACTGTGGTGGCCACCCGCACGGCCGCCGGTCCACTGGAGCATCACGTGCATCGACGGGTTTGCACTTGCGATCTCCAAAACCGCGTGGATGCCGTCGATCGAACCGGGTTTGAACCCAATGACTTGGATCCCCGCCGCGTGCAATTCCGTCATGATCTCCAACGCACGGTCTTTCGTCGGAATGCCAGCACCGATCGTAATGCTCTCGATCGGGACGCCGCTCTTCCGCAAACGCAAGACCATCGGGAACTGGAAGCCCCATTGCTTCGCATTCAAGTACAACATGTTGATCGCAACGCCCCGACCCGCAACAACTTTCGACACGAGGTCCGCGATCGTGTCTTCAAAGATCTGCGGCCGAGACAAGCCACCGGCGGCCAACTCGCCGTAGAAGCCAGCGTTCATGATCGCTGCGACGAGGTCGACGCCGCCGAGCGACGTCGTCGGCGTCATGCCAGCGACGATCACCGGTGGCTTCTTGAGCACACGCGTGAACGCGTTCACGAGCGTCCCGTGCGCATCGACGCGCGGCCCAAACGTCGTCGCCCACGTCGCTGCGGTCGTCTTGATCGACGCAACGACGTCGGTCGTAGCGAGGAACTGCGCGCGCCCGGCGATCGGCGCCGAGCGGCTTGAGGAAGTCGACAAACCCGCAAGCTTGTGCGTTGCACTGATGACGTGAATCCCGTGGCCCTCGAGCGCACTTGCACTCAAGCGCGTGACGCCAACGTCCGGTCCAAAGTCCAACACGTGCGTCGCGCTCGCGTGCGAGTCGCCAATCGCCTGCAGCGTCGCGGACCAATCGGCGAGCTCCGTGAGCTGCATGTCGACCAGCTGTGCAACAATGTCACTGTCGCCAAGCGTCTGCAGGTTCAACACGTCGCTCGTTGTCGCGAGCACCGATACTTGGAGCTGCGCGCCCGTGAGCGTGAGTCCAAGGCGCGCAACGTCTGCGAGGATCGCTGCACGTGCTGGCGCCAGGAGCGCTGAGTGGAACGGACACGACAGCGAGACGAACGCCAACACGCCGGTCGGTTTGCGCTGCGAGAACGGCACGCGCGTCTGGCTCTCGTCCTTCGCAGCAAACAGTGGCTCGAGCGTCTGCTTGAGCTGCACGAGCACCGCAGGCGGCCCCGTGACGCAAAACGCGTCGGGGCCGTTCACGAGCGACAGCTGCAATGCCGTCGACGATGTGCGGCGGTTCGCAACGTCAATTGCTTTGAGCACCTGTAACTTCGACAAGCCGCGCACTGCGAGCATCGGCGTCGCATCGGCCGCAATCGCAGCAGCAGCGCCCGCGCGGCCGAGCTGCTTCGTTGCTGCAGCGACGACTGCGAGCGTTGTCTCCTGCGCGCGGAGGCCGTGCCAAAACATGTAGCGCACGAAGCGCACGGACAGCTCGGTAAACTCGTCGCTCGTCTTCGCGGCTGCAAACACTGCAGCGCTCACAACGCCCTGGCTGTGGCCAATTGCACATTGCGTGCGCGCAACGACGTCCTCGTGGCGGACGCCGGCGGTCGCCAAGAACGACGCGTAGTTGGCCGCTTGCGTGAGCGCAATCAGCGGGTAACTAAACACGGCGTGGTGCCACGCGACGTCCGTTGGAGCGTTGCTGCTCTCCTCATCGTCGTTGTCGCTGTCATGGGTGGCTGCGAGCCACGTCTTGAGGTCCAAGACGCGCTCAAATGCGGGCGACGCCTTCGCAGCGTCCGAGCTTGACTCGGCGAGCAACGCGTCGGCGGCCGTGTCGATCAGTGTGCGCGCTGCAGCGTCCTGTGTGTACAACGTCTGGAGCTCGCTCCAGTACTGTGCACCTTGGCCGCCGTACTCGACAATGAGCTTGTGCGACTCGGTCGTGAGTGCAGTGCTGAACGCGCTCGTCGTCGTCTCTTCTGTCGTCTCTTCCGTCATTGTCGTCTCGGTCGTTTCCGTCGTCGATGTCTCCTCGGTTTCGCTCGTCTCCGTAGTCGTCGTCGTTGTCGTCGTGGTTGTCGTCACTTCAGTCGACGTTGTCGCATCAAGCGACTGGGACGACGACATTGACGTGATCGTGTTGCTGCTCGTCGCAATAACGTCGCTCATCGTGGTTGCGCGGTTGTGGCGGTGCGTGTAGGAAAGCGTACGTTCGTAGGGTGGAAGTCGTGTGCGTGCGTATGCGCGAGAACGAGGAAGCACGTGTGTGAGAGTGTCTGCCGCCTGCGTTTGCTGTTGTAGATGTTGTTGTGCGAGAGTGTTGCTGCTGCTGTGCTGCTGCGATTGCGGACGCGATGACGCAGTAGGAAGCGAAATTGCGGAATGAAGACCATGGCTTGCGTCTTGCGTTGGTGCCAGGTCGGCTCGAGTCGTCGGCCAGTGTGTTTGCTCTGCTTCAGTGAGCTGAGGCGCTGCAACCTGCGATTGCATAACGAGAGCGAGTGACGCTTTGTCCGCTTCGATGCGCGTCAGCGGACGTTCAGCATACAAATCGCAAGTCATTTTGGCTCACATGGCTTGACTCGCTTTTATTGCAGATCGCGTCATTCGAGTTCCCCCAGCCCTAGACAAAGTGATTCTTCAAAAATGGGACGTTCACAAAAAATAGCATTCAATGAGGACAAACATAGCACCGTTTTGAACAGCGTTGGAGGACAGGCACCTTTGCTATTGAGCTGTCGGGTTGGTACTGGTTGGATCATGCGTGCGCATAAGCTTGCTTGATGTTGTTGCACCGCACATTGAGTGTTTGTGCCGCGTCAAACGCAGTCGACGCGAGCGAAACACGCACGAATCGAGCAGGAGCAGGTTGGTTTGCTTCAGAAGAAACAACATCGATGGCTTCCACTTGATTGGTTCGTGTTGATACGCAATGTGCTCCCTCTGTTATATCGCTCTATCGCACGCACTAAACAGCTGCATGTGACGCAGCATCGCGTTTGCATGACGCAGTTGTTTTGACTCGATTTATCATACAGCCTCCTGGCTCGATGTTGATCTTGAGACGCCACCACACGAGGACCAGGTGGTCTACCCCATGCGCCATGCGCCATGCTCCATGTACGCTCGCTTCGATACAACATGATAACGAAAAGCAGTACATCACCACCACCAAAAGCGAAACGTAGTAAGCGAGACGCTATGGCGTCTCCCACAACCAGAAGAGTGAGCAACGCGAGTTGATACTGTAGTCTCGAAGTGGATAGATCAATCCATACATTCAGTATTCAGGAGCAGCAAGAGATGCATCAAGCGCGTTGGATCTCGCGTATGTACACTTGTAGTCATTGCAGCGAAGATGGTTGAGATCAAACAGCGTCATCGTTTCAACGCGATGACCAGTGAGACGTCATCGTGATACTCGTCACAAAGCAGCACAATTCTGAATGTCCTTTCAAGATACAGTACTCATCTAACGTAATACGGCACGACTAACAAAAGTAGCACACAATACGTGCAGCAACAAAACAGCGACGCTAGCAAAAGAGAGCAAGCAATTCAACCGCGTCAATTCACGAAAACATCATTGTCCTTACGCTCCGACCCTTCTTGCTCTTGCTACCTCCTTGTTGCAAGCTCAGTTACTACGGATCGCTTGCTACTCTCGCTACGACGGCAACAACCACATGCACAGCTTTTACGACGGTACGTGGAACGTCGAGCTGCTGTGGATGTGCTGCCGGCAGATCGGACACGATGGCCGTGGGAGCTGCTCGACGCACAAGCCGCAGTAGATGTGGCCACATGGAATGAGCACGCGGTCGACCTTGTTCTCGAGGCAGATCGCA
>JAADXH010000324.1:0-26457 GCA_023337595.1 Globisporangium camurandrum
GTGGCTTCTTCCTGCTCAACTTTGCCGAGCACATCCCCGAGTACATTGGCAAGCTCCTTGCACTCATTGACGCCGGGAAGCTCAAACCTGGAATCGACCCGACCGAGTTCCAAGGCCTCGAAGGCATCGCTGATGCGATCGGCCGGCTCTTCGCGAAGAAGAGCATCGGGAAGCTCGTCGTGAAGCTCGTCTAAGAATAAATGAATGCTATTGCTGTCGTGGAGACAATCGCCACTACACAGCAGGTGCGACCGCATACACTCGCTGCATCTGCTGTCTTTGCGACGCGCTCGTTGCTCACCTACGCACGTGGTCTCATGCGTTCCTTTGTCGTTAAGACATTTGTTAGCAAATGTGCTGTTATTAGTTATTGTTTGGATTACTTTGTGTTGTTCATCGCTCACTACTGCATTCCATCTCTCTCATTCACTGCGCACTCGAATTTTTGAAGCCTGCACCAGTACTATGGAAGGACGATATGAGCAGAGCGAGAAGCCAGCGATCAAGCGAGCCGAAGCCTGCACTACCTACTAAGAAAAACAAGATGGATGCGTGTTGTTGTTCGCTTACGATTTGACGCGTTCGCAGGTTAGAAAATACGTATTAGTTACTACTAGCCCATAGCGCATGAGCTGTAGCTGCCACTCACTTAGCTGTCAATGGATTTGCTCCTAGCAGCCGATGCGGTCGAACTCGTGCTGGACGCCTAGGTCGGTTCTGCCATCGCGCGACATGCAATACACTTGGTTGACGTAAGAGTACGTCCATGCTGGACCCCACGGCTTGAACTGGTCCAGGTTTGAGTTGCATATGCATCTCTTCTCAACGGTGCCATCCATCCGCATGAAGAACTGGTTGTAGTACGATCCGTGGTACCAGGAGCATGCGTACTTGATAGTGGCAAAGTTTCCAGGACCCAGGCAGTGACGAGGATGATATCCTCCTTTGGGTGCCTTTTCGAAGCTCGTCGAGCTGCTCGTCGCGTTCAGTGACGAAATGGAGTGGTCCTGCTGGTCGACTGGTGCAGCCGACTCGACTGGTTTGACGTCGGGTGATGCAGCCGTTGCGCTGGCAACGAGGGCCGCAATAGCGAGGATCGTGGTCGAGGTGACGTGCATGATGATTGTGGTCGTCGACTTGGACGGGTTTGACGGCTTCGAGGCGTGGGGAACTGAAAGCTTGGAGACTCGATCGCTTGGAGGTAGATTGGAGAGTGAAGATCGAGGTGCGGTGAGCGCAGTGGCGGCCGTGAGTTTGCGAGCACATCGGCGCGCCAAGACCGCCACTGGCGCTGCTGTCATCACTACAACCACTGGCTGTGAATATTCCTGCTGCATTGTTGAGGTCTTGTAGACGGTGCCAACAACAGCCGGGCGAGATACCTCGCGATGGCTTCAATGCGTACAACTATCGACGCAACAAATTGCAACTCAAGTTGTGTGGAAAGCGAACTTACTGCAACAAACAATGATCTGTTTCGATACTACTGTATCGAAGGCGCCAAGGTTGAGGTTGCTGTTTTGTTGCAGCTTCAGTCTCCCGCACACGGATCGAAACTTATTTAGAGGTCAGACATCCATTACAGTTTGCCAGGCACGAATTGAACTTCACGGCAAACGATGGTTGGCAATACAGTTCTGTATATGCTGCACATCTCGCCGAGTGCGCTTTCGTGCACAGCAAAACGAGTCGTAATAGTCGAGGCGCTGTACATGTACAGAAGAAATGAATGGTACAGTAAATGAAACCATAGTGCGAGGGAACTTGCATCACTACAGTAGCAACAAAAAGCAACATTGTAGACGAGTGATCAACAGCAGTACGGTACTACGCTAACATTTCATACCGCACGACATGACAACAGAAATCGCACTTACCTAAACAAAGCATTGTCTGTTGTTACATTGCAAATTTAACAGCTCGTCTCCAGACTAATCTGAATGTTGATTTGGTACAAACGCGTTTGAAACTAGTATGGACCAAGTTAGATAACAGCCAATACTAATTTGATTTGAAACACACTCAAACTAAATAGTGTGGACCAGACTATTTCACAATCCAGACTATAAGGCGACACAAACGAAATACAGCCGACGGTGTAGTCACTTTCTGGACACTTATGCACTTTGCCTTTTAAAATACAGAGGGAAACGCGCTAACTGGACGGGTATCAATAACTTCCACTTCAATTTAATTCACTGGTTCTCTGTTTTGTCAGCAGGCGAATCACTGAGGTACTGTGCCGCCTTGCTTCCAGTGCGCAGGAATATAATTCCGATACAAAAATCGATATTTTCGATTAGTTTATAGCTCAACATAACCAAAAACGCGCTTCGCGCTCCTTTTAAGTCAAAGCACAAACCCTAACACACTAGACACACTAAGGCAAACCCTAACCGAGTGGCGTATGTGCTTGGCCGAGTTCGTTGTGTTTAGCTTGGTAAACGTTAGAGCGGTTTTGGTGCTGCGCACTGCCTATGAGGTATCTAGTGAGGTACCAGTACTGGATCTGCTGTTGCACAAGTGATATTGCTCACTTTTGGTCGAAATTCACAAATTACATAATATATCCGATGCGCATGTTCGTATGCGTATGATACACTCACTTTAAGTCACTACTAACCTGTCAAAATTGACATTGCTCACTTTTGTAACTCACAAATTGTGTACTGTATTTAGACTGTATTCGGAGAGAGTGTCGGTATCACAATAGTATACCCACTTTAAGTTGCTTCCTCTCTCTCAAATTATATTTAGTGTTCTCTAATTGAACACGTTTATGTATTGGAATGTATCTACTGTACTTGTACAATATGATTAGGTGTTATATACTCGAATTAATGAGAGCTGTCTAGATAAACATTTCATCCTATCTTTATATAACGAAGAACACATTCTGTACTGTATACAAGGTACATGTTCGTTTCAGTATATGCTTGTCAGTTTAAGTGAAATCTGACCTGTCAAAAATATACATATTTCGATATGGCTCACAAATACAAAATTATGTACAGTACTGTATCCAGTGTTCATCTAGGTCTAAGTGTGGAATAGTCAATCAAAGCTACATTTAACAAGAATTTCACCGTTGATTGAAATTCTCACATACACTACTTACACACATTACATGTTGGCTTCGGTATGCGATACTCATATATGTCGGTCTTTGTTCCTATCTATTTCGCAAATAAGCGAAAATTCGTCTACATATTGTAGGTAATTTTTTCGACACTATTATAAATGGATTATTTAGACATCTTTATTCACTTGGAGATGTATCGCGCGATACATCAGCACTATTGGCTTGTACTTGGTTAAAAGAGACCACTCGAGCGGCGCGCACCTGCGCTAAATATAGGCGGCAAGATGGTTTTGTCGTCTCGCTTTGTACATCTCACCTTTGTTATGTGCGTCTCACCCAGGAATATTGCATGAAATGTGTACATCCGACTTTCGCAGTGCGCTGCTATATATGTTTGAGCATTATCAAAATATTGGTTTCACGATTTATGTGTTGCAAATATATGAAGGCGATATTTACGGCTTACTGTAACAAAAAATGCAAATCTGGCTTCATGCTGATCACCATCTGAAGTCAGCCTCGCATTATCGAAGTGCGTGGCCAACAAGCACGCAGTGGCTTCGACGAAGACTGCAGCGCGATGGCTGGCGGCGCGCTCGATACCTCAATCCATACGACCGCAACCGACAGACACCATGGCATGCTCGCAGGCGTCCCACTTGGTCTGCTTGCGCTCTACTTTCTGCACTCGTTCTTCATGACGTTCCCCATGACTGCGTACGGCGAGTGGCTGTTCCAGGTCATCCACATGCCGCCAGCGACGACTACGATCTACTACTCGGTCTCGTTCTTCCCGTGGAACCTCAAGCCACTCTATGGGCTCATCTCGGACAACTTCCCACTCGCGGGTTACCACCGCAAGTCGTACATCGTACTCTGTGAGCTCGGCGCCGCGGCGTCGCTGTTCTACACCGGTGCATTCGTCTCCTCGATTCCTGGTGCGTTCGTTGTCAAGACGCTCGACGCAGTCTTTGAAGCGTTTGCACAGATCATGCTCGGGATCTTCCTCGTCGACCTCGCAGCGCACGACCCGACGAGCGCAACGAGCGGCCGCGTCCAGTCGGTCGCAAACGGCGTCAAGAACATTGCGTCGATCGCAGCGCTCTTTATTGGCATCCCCGTATATGCTAGTCCACGCATCTCACCGTCACAAGTGATCAGCTGGACGAGCACATTGCCGCTCGCTGCGGCCGTCGTGTGTATCGTGAGCGTCCACGAGACGCCATCGGCTGCCCAGCCGCAATTTTCGACGTCGCTGGCGGGCGTTGATACGACAGACGCGTACCTGCGTCCCAACCGTCGGACCGGCGTTGTAGTGTTCGCTGCGAGCGTCCGTGCATCGTGGCGTGCGTTCTGCGCCGACGTGCGGCACAAGTCGACGTTGTTGGCACCGATTTCACCGACGCTCGTGTTCTTCTTTTTGTGCAGCGCCCTGCCAAGTGACGGGACCGTGTGGTACCAATACACGTTCTCGCTCCTTGGCGACGCACCGGAGTGTTTGCAGTACATGTCACTCGCTGGCATGTGCGCGCGCTTCGTTGCGTGCGTCATGTACGCGCGGTGGTGCACCGGCAAGAGCGTCCGCCGCGTGTTTGTCGCGTCGACGTTTTGTTCCGTCGCAGCTGGTTTACCACGCTTGCTGCTAGCGCCGCCGCTGTTGGTGCAAAGCGACTGGCCAGTCGCGTCGATCTGTACGTTCAGCGCGGTCGAGTCGTTCGTGACCGCATTCACGGGCGAATTTGCATTGCTCCAGCTGCTTGTCGTCGCGACGTTCTATTGTCCAGCCGATCCGCGCGTTCATGGACTGTCGTATGCGATGTACCTGTCGTTCATGGACTTTGGTGGCGTCGTGTCGGGCATTGCAACGGCTGCTGTCGTGTCGCTGCTTGGGATCGTGGCGGATAAGGATACGCACGTGATCCAGTGGGACAATCTGTGGTTGTTGATCGTTTTGTCGGCCAGTAGTCAGCTCCTCGTACTGGCGTTTTTGTGGTTCTTACCGGATCGCGTCGACCGCGTTGTTGGTGGTGTTGGTACCGAAGAAGAACAAGGAGGTGATGAGAAGCGACCGTTGCTGTCGGATGCCGATCGGGACGAGAGTCAGCGTAGTGATGCGTCTGTGCGTGTGTAGTGAGAATCAATATGTAGAGCGAGACGAGTAGAGAGTGAAAAAGGAAAGTGACATAGAGATAGAGAGAGTGATAGATAGAAAGATTGAAAGAGATGGTGATGCATGAATGACGACACGAGAATCGTCGTGGCCAATTTTGACTGGCTACAAGTAGTAGGACTGACTCTCGCATCGCACACGTGCAAGGCGTTTGGAAGAGAGAACATCGATGGCGAACGTCAATGTCATACTGAGCACGATATAAGCAATGCCGATTGTAACACTCCTTGTCAACTCACATATCGGTAGGACATTCAAAGCTCAGCTAGGACAAAATAGGACAACACGCTATTTCTGTTATCGAAAATTCACAAACACGACAATCCAGCAGCAAATGCCAACAAATGTACGTGGTAGCAACCAACAGAGTTCCATGTTGTTTGTCATTTTGTTCCAAATCGTTCCCGACTCGAATGCAGCAGCAGCTTCTACTCCGTGGGCACAAGCTTACTCCTTCGCAGCCGCCTTGTCGGCAAGGCGCTTCTTCAGCTTGCCAGCCGAGCGCGCGTCCGCACGCGCAAGACGGAGCGTCTTGTACACGCTCTCGTTCTTGAGCGCGTCCGTGATCACGGCCGACGTCGACTTGACGCTCGAGCGCTTGATCGGGAAGAGCGCACCCGTGTGCTGGACCGCGTTCTTCGTGTCCTCGGCCGACGCGTCGCCGTTCTTCGGCTTGTTCAAGCTCTTGCGCGGGAACACGACGAGCTTCGCCTTGTACGCCTTGAGGCGCTGGACGTTCGCCTGGAGCGACTCGACCGACTTGTTCGTGCGGCGAAAGTCCACGGCAATGCCGATCGACAGCGCTTGCTTGCGGTTGATGCCCGCAACCTTGAGCTCCTCGAGCGTGAAGCCCTTGCCGGCGCGCACCTTCGACGCGTACTTGACCGTCGGGCAGTGCACCGCGGGGCGGAGGAGACCCGCCGCGGGGCGTGGCGCGATCGCCGCAGCCTTCGCCTTGCGACTCAAGCGGCGCGACTTCTTCTTCGCGGCCTATGGATGTACGAAACAAGTAAAGAACGGGTGAGACAATCTGTATGTGGCACAGAGTTGCTGCGTGTAGAGGAGGTGCTGGTGCTCGCTTGCGATTGCAGCAGCAGCAATATGAGAGAGAGAGAGAGAGAGAGTGGGTGGCTGCTATGCTGAGTAGCTGAAACAGTTGCAACGTTTGTATGTGTGCTGATGGTTGATTGTTGGATAGCGGTAGTGATGGAGCGAATCGCATCTCTGCGTTGATGTGTCTGTCGATGGAAGATGCTGTGTTTAGAGGTTGCAGCGTGACTCGTGCTGCCATAAGCGGCGCAGTGACGATTCATACGAACGGTCGGAGAAGGAACTGATGATATGGTGTTGGCTGAAAGTGATCGTGCACACAACGTGTTGTAGCTGCTTTGTCAAGCGCATGCGTTGGCTGATGGTCTCACAGCTATCGGCGACAATGCCGCTGTGTGGGTTGACTGTTGTTGTGTTCGCTGTCGCGATCGCATTCTCTCTCTCTCGACAGTTCATTGCTGCTTTCGCAAGCGCGCTGCGTGGCACCAGCATGTGCAAAGCAGAAGCAGAGACATACCTGGTCAAACCAGGTCTTGATGCGACGCTGCCAGTCCTTGTGGAAGTGTCCATTCGGGATAACGTTGTTGTGCTTGACCATCTTGGATCAACTGTGTGTGCGTATGAGAGCAGACAGAAGCAGAGGAGCTGTGAGTATGCGCTGTCGTTTTGATGCGAGAGGTGCGAGTGCTTGTGGCATACGTCTGCAGCGCGTTGCTGTCGTCGTACTCTCGCTCCGAGTTGTCGTCTTTACAAGACGAGACACACGAGCGTACGCACGCACATATGGCACGACATCGTAGCGAGACGCATGCAGCGCGCACAGACACATCGCCGTCATCAACGACGCAGAGAGGCACGCAGGCCATACATACCTTCGTGAAAAGTTAGTCCGAAAGCTGCTGTTGAATTTGGAACTTGCGCGGCTCTCAATGCGGTCGCACGCTGCAAACAACTGCGCGCGCTGGAATTGGTGGTTCGCGATCGCCACGGAGAACCAGTCCTCTCGCTCACTTGCATTCAGTATGACCCTCGTGACTGGACACAATCGACCCTCGGGTCCAAATTGATGTATTCATTGTAGCGAGTTTTTACCTAAGATATAGAGGCTCCTCAATTCTCTACAAATGCATGCACATAGCTATGCTTGATTAAAGGATAATCTTGCTAGCTTAGGCTTTCGCCTAAAGCACTTCGCAGCCGAAAACACGAACTTGATCGAGTCGAACCCTGTCCGGCTACGACGACGTCGGCATCGGCATCTCCTTATCATGTTTGGGTCTCAAGGTGCGTAGGCGTGTATGTGTATGTGCTGCAGTATGCGTCTCCCCTTCCTCTCTCGCTCGCTTGCTCGTAGCAAGTGTGCACTCGCCCTTGGAGCTGTTGTGGCGATGCCGACAGCAGAACGTCACCGATCGCCACCGTCCATGCATGCGGCTGGACGCGAGCGGGAGCGATAGCAGAGAAACGAGCAAGGAGCAGAGCATATTGTACTCGTACTCGTGGATGCATGCGTGATTGCATCGTTGTCGACACGATCATCGCCTCAATTGTCTTCACTTTCCATCAATTCCGCCGTTACCATCACCCCACAACGTTGGGTGTCTGCATCTGGCAACTCATGTGTGCGCAATCAGGACAAGGCGGCTTTGGTGCGGCCGCGCCCGCAAATCCAATATTGGCGCCTGCAAACCCGTTCACTCAACCAGGTTTGTCGCGATCTGCCTCGAAGTTGCACTTTGGCAGGTTGCACTGACCAACACTCTTCGACCGGTCGCAATATCGTCATTGCTGCGAACAGGAGCACAGTTCGCAAGCAACCCATTTCAGCCTGGCGCATCCGCAGCGCCTGCAACGTTTGGCCAATCGAGCTTTGGTAGCAATGCCACCACCAACAGCAACAACACCAGCAACCCGTTCGCTTCCGCCAGTAGCGGCGTCCCGACGACCACTGCATTCGGCGCATCTTCAGCAGCATTTGGCGCATCGACATCCGCCAGCACATTTGGGGCCAGCAACAACACGTTTGGGACCAGCAACAACACGTTTGGGACCAGCAACAAGTCATTTGGTGACACACGAGCACATGCAAGCGGTATGAGCGGTGGCTTTGGCGTGCACTCCAATGCGCCTGCTGCTGGTACCGCAACAGCGTTTGGGCAGCCTGCAGTGCGCAGCAAACAGCCGCGTGCGCACACGACGGGCGCGAACGCATTTGGGTTTGGGAACAACGCACCGCTGCCGGGACAGCCGCCATTGCCACCACAGCCACCGCTACCGCCACAGCCACCGTCGTCAACATCCACTGCGTTTGGCGAACCGGCAAACGGTCTCCGCACGCGCCGGAAGAGTGACAGCAGCAATAGCAACCACAATCGCACGTCGTTCCTTGCCGACAGTGCGGCGCTATCGACATCTGCAGCAACCGACAATCCGTTTGCTTTGCGCAGTGCACACACCTCGACGTTTTACACAGACGCTGATGCAGCACCACTTCACACAGCGTTTGGAACTGGAGCTGAGAGCGCCAATGCATTGAAGCCACCAACGACAGCGACTGGGAACAATCCGTTTGGGAGTGCGTCGAGTGTCAAGAACTTGAATGCCTTAGATGCGCGCATGACGGCGAATAGCAACAGCAAGAAACAACACCATGCGACGCTACGCACAGCGAAACACGCAGCAAATGGTGGCGCTAGCAACAAGACGAGCAACGCAAGCAGCATCCACGCGATTGGCATGGCGCCGTCCAAGAAGTTTGCTGCAAGTGGGAATAGCGACACGGACGCTGGACCATTTACACAGAGCAAACCGACTGCAACGCACGCACACGCTGCAGCAGGAACGACGACAGCACGGAAGAAAGCAACGCGCAACGCATCAACAGCGTTCCCACCGCCAGCACCAACTGCGTCGCCGCCGCCATTCACGGACGACAATGCGAGCAAAGCAGCACTGGCATCGGCCATCAACCTCGACGGCACGTGCGTCGACATGTGCAGCGCTACGGAGCGCGAGCTCCACATTCGAATCGACGAATTGAGTGCATTTGAAAAGAACTTTGCGGACGATCCACCCGGTTCGGACCGCGAACGGATCATCAAGCGGTTCCAACGAAGCTCTGCGGACCACAAGCTCGACATTCCAACCGAGATTCGACCACCGGGCGTGCTCCGTCGGACACAGTTGTACATTGAACAGGAGATCATGGATCGCGACCGCGCTGGCGTCGATACCCGGTTGAATCCTCCGCGTGTCGCAGAGCCAATTGAGCTGTACAACTTTTGTTGGGACCGTTTTCGGATGCTCCGGAAAGATTTTGTGCTCCAGAACTATCGTGGCGCTGGCGGTCGCGTCCATCCGATCGTGTTAGATGTCCACGAACGCATTGCGCGGTACCACATCTTGAGTGAACACGAACTGATCGACGTCCCGTCGTTCGTCGCACAGCAAAACATGGAACAATTGGGCCAGACGCTCAAGTCGTTGAATGAACTGTACGACGAGAGCTGGAAACGGAACGACCGGACGATGCAAAGTATGTTTGAAGCCGAGTGTCGCGCGTATTTCATCTTGTGTGCGCTGGACAACGGCCGCGGGTTGGATGTGCTGAAGTTTGTGAAAGGACTGCCACCAGCGATCGTTGCGAGTCCACACGTGACGTTTGCGATGGACGTGTTTGCCGCACGCCATACGAACGATTACTACCAGTTTTGTCGGCTACTGAAACAAGCGACGTACCTCCAAGCGTGTCTTCTGTTTCGGTACTTGCCGAGCGTCCGATCGAGTGCGTTGCAGCGCATGAACCGCGCATTCCGTAAACAACCGTATCCACTCGTGGATGTCATGGATTTGCTGTGTTTTGATACGTTGGAAGATGCATATCGGATCTGTGAGCACCATGGATTGGTGATGACGCAGCCAGATCCGAACGATCCTGCATCGACGTTGATTCAATTTGGCGGTGACTTTGAGACGGGTACGTTGTTTTGTATAGAGCTGTTTGTGTGGATGTCGTTCGTTTGGAACTGACACTGTCAACGGCATCGATTGTTGTATTGTGTGGATTGATCCATGCAGACGTCCAGTGCCGCAAGAACAAACGGCCGGTTCCAGTGTTGCGTTCGCATGTGTTTGTTGGCCAGAAACAAGGGTGCGTCTGTCTGCGAACTGGCTCTATCGCTACTGCTGAATGGAGCACGTAGGCTGACGTGTCACATTGTCGTTGTATCCATACATTCACAGCGAGTATTGGCGTCGGGACATTTGTCGCGGCGTGACCGAGTACGACGAAGACGCGTACCCACGATTGAGTCAACGCATTGCAGACCTCGAACAGCGCGAACGTGTTGCGATGTACCCGACGCAGCCGCTGTACGACGATGAGTACTCGGTGTTTGCAGACTTTGCACAGCAGCCAGCAGCAGCGCAATCCCAATCGCGATCACAACAACAACGGCCGTTGGCACCGCATGCGATCGCACCAGCACAGCATTCGTATCCGACTGAGACTGCAGCACCACGGCAATCTGCACAACCTACGAACAGCATCAACAACAACAGCATGCTGGACCGCAAAGCATTCGAATTGGACGCGATCGCACAGCGCAAAGCTGCGCTCTTGCAGCGCATTCACGAACTCGAGCGTGCAAAGCAAGCGAAAGCACAAAGTGTACCGGCAAACGCGCCGCCGGCGTCAATCGCTTCATTGTCAGCGCTGCCAGTCCCGGCGCCGTCGAACGTCGTACCGAATAACAGCAACACAGTCGCCCACGAACGCGCGACGAAAGACGCCGAGCTGCTCCGGATGCAGCAGGCGCTCGAGACGAAGCTCCGCGAACAAGAAACGCAGCGGCGACAGCAGCAGCAGCAGCGCGACGCGGAAACAGCAGCAGCTGCAGCACTTGCGAAACAGCAGCAGGAGGCAGCAGCCCAAGCGGCCGAGATTGCGAAAAAGCGCGAGCAGCAAGCCGAGATGCAACGCGCTGCAATTGCTGCAGAGCGTGAACGCGAGCGCCGAGCGGCCGAAGCCCAGCAGCAAGCAGAAGATGACGCGCGCCGCCAAGCAGCAGCTGCGGTGCTGTTGCGCCAGCAGCAGCTAGAGCAACAGCGTTTGCAGCGTGAAGCTGCTGCACGCGAAGCCGAACGCCAAGTCGCCCTCGCACGCGCGCGCGACGAGCAGAAGCGCGTCGAGCGACTTGCGAAGCAGCGCCACGCAGTGCTCCAATTCCGCTTTGCGCGCTGGTGCACGTACGTCCGCAAAAGCAAAGCCGTGCCGCCGCCCGTGCGTCTCGACGCATCGCGGTTTGTCGCACAGAGCCGTGCGGCGCCGCAATACAAGCCCAAGACTGCGATCCAGTGGCTATTTGACGACGTGCGCGCCGTAGCAGCGATTGGCTCGAAGCTGCGGCACCCGAGCGAGCTCATGGCAGTGCGAACGACGACGACGACGACAGCGCCGACGCCTCCATCGATGCTCGATGTACTGGCGCTCGTCGCTCCCGCGCTGCGCCAACGCACGCATACAAGCGGCAACGAGAGCGTCGATCGTGTTGGCGGCACGACGACGATGGCACGGATCGAGTGGAAGCTCGTAATCGGCGACGTCGGCGATCACTCGAGCGCCGCATCATTTGGCGCCTGGTGCGCTGCACAACTCGGTGTCACTATAGCGTCACGCGTGCGCGTGTTTGATACAAACAAGCAGCAAACGCCGCATTTGTCAAACTCAAGCATGTCGCGCGTCACAGTCTGTTGCCGGTACGTTGACGCTGCAGCAATCGACACTGCAACGGACATGGAGCAGCGCACACACCTCGCTGGCGTCTCGGCGCTGCTGCTGCCGCTTACACTGAGCGAGCTCCAGCACGACGACAAGCGCGCGCGGTGGATGGAGCGCGTCACTGTTATCCTCCAGCGTCTTGCTGCACCGCACACTGTCGTTGCGACGCTGCTGCTGTTTACAGATGCTGCGTCGACGCCACAGACGCAGTGTGCAGTCAGCGCGATCGAGTCGTTCATGCGCGCTGCTGCAGCGACTGCAGCGCTCGCTCACGTCGAATATGCACAGATTGATGGCAAAAGCAGCACCGGCATGATCGAAGCGCCGTTCGCCCACGACGATTGCACTGCTACAAGGACACGAGAGCTCACGCGCGTCGTGTTGTCGCTCGCACGCAACGCAGTCGTTTCTTTTGCGCTTGTGCGCCTCGACGTCAAAGCGCTGCTCGAGCACGCAGTGAGCACTACATTACAGCGATGCGCACCGCAAGCGTCAGCAACCGACGTCCAGTGCGCTGTCCGCACGGCGATCGCACAAGTCTACGACGACGTGATGCGCTGCGCAAGTGCAAACGCGCACGTCGTCGTGCCAGAGCTGCACAATGAACGAACAACCACACGATCGACTGCAGTTGACGCGACCGATGCAATTGCATCCACGCTGAAAGCACTCTCAGCAGTGCGCATGAACAGCGAAGCTATAGCCGCGCTTGCGACGACGACGAAGCCCCACAACGTGTGTCCGCGTGTACTAAAGCAACTCAGTGTATTTGTCGACCGCATGTTTGCAACGTGGACGACGACACGAACAGCAAAAAGAACGCGCGCGGCAGCAGCACCGACTGCAATTGTCGCAGACCTGAAGCGCCGGCTCTATTACCTGCTCGTGCCGGTGCGCGAGCGGCTCATGCGCGCCGCGCCGTCACTTGAGTCGAGTGCGCGCGACCCTGTCGTGATTGCTGCTGCGTTGGCGTCGATCCCGTGGCGCACGATCGTCTACGAAGTCTACAGCGCGTTCCTCGAGACGCTCGACGACGACGATGACGACGACGATAGCATGAGCGTCGTCGTGCCGGCGACGCCACTTGCACGCGAGTTGCAGCAACGTGCGCGAGAACCACTCGCAGCAGTCGGCGACCTGGCCGCAGCAGCATCACCACTAGCAGTAATAGCTTCCACAACGACGACGACGTTGCGCAAGAATGTCGGTAATAAGACAGCGACGATGCCGCCCGTGTCGGCGCGCAGTCTCAAGCGCAGCTTTGGCATCGCGCTGCCAACATCATCGACCCGTGAAGTGTCGTCGTCATCGCGCAGTGCCACGAATGCAGTGCTGCCTACCAAGTCGCGTCGCGCGAGTACGACCACCACCACGCCAGCATCGACGACTGCGAGAGCGACGCTACCTGTGCGCGACGACCCACGCGTTGCGCGGCTGCGGCACGAGATTGCAGCTGAACGAGCAGCGTCACAGCGCTTTCAGCAGCTGCTGCAGCGCGAAGTGAATCGCGGGGGCACGAGCGACTTGCACGCGCTTTGACGGTGATACATTTGCCAACGGGGGGCGACCTCGTCTCGAAGAGACCGACCAAGCACGAGAGTGTGCGCACAGAACGACGGTAGAGAGAGCGCAGAGTTGTAGCAAAGTAGAGAGAGAAGAATAGCGCTCGAGCAAGAGCCTACACAACCGCAGCGTGTCTAGCAACAGCTATTGAAACAACGACCCCAACATTTTTTGAGTTTCACACCTGCAATTGATGTGGCAAGTCCACTGCAACAATTAAGCGACAAGATGTGCAGTGGTAAGCTGGCAAGTTGTTTCGCTGTCGGCATGATATTTACGACCATGTAACGAATCCTACCAATAAAATGTAACGATCCTGTGACAGGTCCTACCAAGTACTGTACCCGTTACTTGCGTATATTTTTCAATATAGATATATTTTGGATGGTTATGTACAGTATGTACAAACACGGTCAGCTTACAGTAATTATACAACCAAGCGGCATGATACCTCTACAGCACGTAATTTTGATTTCGCTTGCACAAAATAATGAATATCCGCTGCGTATACTTCTATATCTATATGGACATACTATATGAGACCAACTTACACAAAGGATCAGTAAGCACTTTTTGAGGTTTTTAGTCATATGTATTGCTAGAAGCCGGGATTCCTGCGCATTAATCGTGGCTTTTAACATTATCAAATTCGATTTGGATATTGAAATATAAAGCAAATAAATATACATTACAAACTTAGGCTCTAGTGTAAAACCATATTTTTCAACCGTCTTACAAAAAACTAATAAAGTGTAATGATACTGTATGTAAAGTAATCTTATATATGACATTATCCATTATAATACTCTAAATGCCAAATAGGGTACACTGAGGAACTACTTCTGCATATGGTACTATTCGATTGCAGGATCTGTTAGTACAAAATTGCAAAGTATGGGCATAATATGAATATCCGTGTAAGCAAATCGATTATATTGGTTATAGTACTTGCAGTTTTAAAACCAATACTTATGTAGATTTGTACAAGAACTATTTTCGAATCCACATTTTAGCTTACACATAACCTCCCTCAAAGATAACAATGCTTGTGGTAGCGAGTGGGGCGTAAATGAATACCCTGTCAACACAATTTGCATTTATCAACATTTTAGGAATTGCATTTGTCACTTTAATACCTTCTTTAATGAATTTTTAGTCGTCCGTTTAGCGCTTTACATTAGTATGTGATTGTGATGCCCATGACTCGGAGTTCAGCAATTCTGAATGTTTAATCATTTTCAATCATGTCAATGTAATTCATGCAATGCTCAATGAAATAACTAAACTACGATGACGTTTTGCACAAATGGCAAGGAAGCACTACATTTATTGATTATAGAAATACATCAGTAATAATTCATTTGCATAGTACGTATTTCATTGAGTGTCAGCGGAGATTATTCGAGGAGTTGCTGCACCCGAAAAATGTATGCATTTCATTACGTGTTGTCTGAAATTTGAGCCTGTGTTGAACTCGAGCGTGTAATCGTGTAGTATACTTTAGTGATTTATGGATATAGTACGGACAACATTGTACATATGTATTAATTTCATTTGCTAAAACACGTTACGCAGAAATTACCTATTATGGTGAGAATAAATCAAATACACTTGTCTTTAAATCCACATCATATATCATATTACATTAAAGTTGCTCACGTAACACCTTTCGTTTATCATTATTCAGGAGCAAGAACAGCTGCAAACTTTACACTAAATTTAAATTTGACCGCGACAATTAATGCAATGCTGATGTATTTCATAGGCATTGCAGTGTCATTCGCGTTACTGGCAATTGGGTGGGTTGGCAAACATTAATGCCACAAACAAGCACGTGTGATTGAAGTAACTTATTGGGATGTCTGCAGGTAGTCAGTTAAGTATGCAAAGATGTACTGCACGAAATATTGTGACGTGCATATGAGTCTTGCGTGTATGTATTACATGAAGCCGTATTTTGTGACTTTTTAGCACTAGTTATGGTATTTTGAATCGCGAGGATCTACTTCGCCATTTTATATGACGCATATAGGTTCCATTGTAAGTTTAACATACTAAAATATATTGCATTGATACTAAAGCAGTTGATTGGCAGTATTGTTTTATGCGTGTGGTAATACAACCTTAATCAATACTATACAAAGTCTACTTGAAACGACGTCAATTGTAACACGAGAATTTTATTCGATTTGCTTGGAATGTAACGTAGTACGTTAAAGTTCACATAGAAAAGTATCCTAGATATTTGAGGAAAGTAGGTTACATTTTCGATTCACTGCATCGTGCTGATTTTTGGACACACAAATTGACAAGAAACATGCCTTTGGTAAATAGAAATACGTCGTTGTAGCATATTTGATTGCATTCTTATCAACATAAAAGCATGTTGCACTAATGTTTGTCCGAATCCATAATTGCTACGTTATGAAAGCATGTGGTATCCATGTATATCGATGTTGTTCCTCATTGTTGCATACAGATATTTTTCCATGTACCGGCGGCAGATAGAATACACCCTATTATGTTTACATGTGTAAACATTCAATATTGCAGATTTTTAGCGGCTTTTCGAAGATTAATTGATGATCCTTTCAGGAAATTTGCTCTTCATTTGTGTGTTATGTCTCGTCTCTAGCCCCACACAATCTATTTACACCACGGAAGAAAGAAATCACTCTATATAATTCTCGTTTTGTGGTTTATTCGTGATGATGACAAAATGTATTTGCTGTTTACTCCGCATGTGATATACGTACAATATTTAGTATACTCGTTCAATGCATATCATTGGTGGGAAACATCGACTTGTCAAAAACATATTATCTTTTAGATGAAGATTCGCATAAATTCAGCGGTTTTATTTTGTACAGATAACAATATGTTACATACATAATGATAACCCCAGCAAAGACTGATGCATAGTTATGTAAGAACAACAACTTCCTTACTCCTGATATCACAATTTAGTACTCTTAACGTAGGCAATTCAAAGGATTACGCTTCCGTGGATGCAAGCGTTGGTGTTTATTAACGCCACATTAGTTCATATGATGACGTGGTCTTCTGATTTCACGAGTACATTCATGAGTTAGTTATGCAAACATTTGCTTCTAAATATCAATCGATGTCTTTTATGTGCCGGTTGTATAATACTACCTCCATAATCAAATGCTGTCGCTTCAGAAATCTGAGGTATTGGATAATATTTCAAAATATATTCAATACTTTCTCATTTCCTTACAGCACATGTTCTATATTTTTATCCTGTATTATTTAACTTAGTTAACGTTTCCTCGACTTTATCCTAGATTGTGTCTTTCTTAGTAATTTCCTATAACATGTATAGATAGATTAAAAACGCAAAAAGCCAGACAGCGAAATAGATTCTTTTTTGCGGGAGTGAAAGCAAAGTTTGCAGTCTTGTACCGCCACAAGTTTGGAATATGGATTATGAAAATTGTCAAGAACTTTTATAATACAAATTTAATTTTATGGAGGTAGGCATTTAAAGGTGAGCGTAGAATAACTAGCGCCAAGTGATAATTTCTAGTTATGTCTGAAAGATTCTTGAATACAATGTTTAATTTTATATAGTAGTGCATGCTTTTACGCAGGTATTGGTTACTGTGGTTCATTTCTCAATTATATAACTTCTATACGAACTATACTATACACTTTTTCTTTACTTCGTTTATGTATGGACTGGAAGTAAGCGTTTCTTTCCATGAAAGTTAAAGCGTATTCGTCCCTATACCAACACCACAATAAGCTCATGGTTTGGTGAGTGCAGTCAACTATTACTGCTCATTTTCTCGCATTACATTACCCCACAATGTCTACAAAATAGGAGATTGACTGCAGCTATGTTTGAAATATTTCGGTAGCAACGATAATATGCACGTTTGCAAGAAGTTAGCGAAATTAATCGTGCGGAATAAATTTACATCCAGTTGATAGCACCTTTTAATCGCAGAAAAGCTAGAATAATTGCCAAATTTTGTAAACTAATTAAACTATTTCTTTTTCACCCATATCGACAGAATGATGTTTGAATCCCATTTCATTTCATCTCTGATTTAATCGAAACGTTACAGTAATAAGCATCCAATAAAGGTTGGCTATACATTTGAAATCGCATATTATGCTATGAAATTTAACCTATGTTTGAAAACGAATTTTTTCACAGCTTAAAACCATATCGCTGGTATAATATATCACACGCGAGGTCAATGGATTCGACTAGCAAGTACGCAAAACGACAAGTGTTTAAACTTTCTACCAGTTAGCTATGACACTGCTAACATTTCCAACCTAATCGCGACATATACAACGTAATCGTATTTATAATAGATCATTTCTGCTTCGAAGAAATATTGGATTGATCGTTATGCAATGTTGTAATAAGTAATTTTGGCAATATTTATATGTATATATGTTCAAATAATAGTAAACGATCTTTAGAGAGCGAAGTGCTTCAACAGTCGCCACATACGGATAGTAATACAATATATTTGTTATCGCGTTGGTGTATAATGTGTCACAAGTACCTTTTGCATGTATCTTAATCTGTGAGCCGTCGTGCATTACAATGAGATGACGTGTCTCTCGCACTCGATCTCGCTTACGCTATGCGCGAGTGTGTCTTTCGGATGCCTACCTTGCCACGCCGAATGTCTCACGCCGACCGTCATTTAGCAGCCAGGAGGCACTACTGATTTGCGTACATTGCCTAGACAGCTGCGACGCACTCACATCGTTCGCACCCCACATCCAGTGATATTACGCATTCGAAGAAATTCGGGAGTGTGAGAACAAGAGCGTATAGCTTTACCATGAAGAGAAAATCGTTTGTACTTGCTACGACAGGAAGAACTGTGCACAGATTTTGCCAGAAGTTCGCACGGTATCGGTTATAACATCGAAATATTCGCGTCAACGTCTTGTCTTTGTCTTGTGCTGTGCACGCAGATTCAAGAGGTGTCGTCCCAAGAAGTGCCAATGCCACCACCAAGACGTCTCGATCTCAGCTATTTTATATGTATGTATCTCGCGCAACAGCCGAGATAATTGAAATTGAGTAAGCAACATCTTCAGATCAAAACAAATTCACCTAAGTAACGATGCATGGTGTCGTGACAGAGAGAGAAAACGGATTTGGCAAATTATGTATGAGGAAATATATGATATTGCTGATGTTGTCGGCATTGTATACAGCACTAATTTTGTAGGTATTTCATTTCCGCACGGACTTTCATGTTAAAGACGCTGAAAGGAGTCGTGATACATGCTTATGTTTTGCAAATGCAACTATCCATTATCATTTGATTGAAATAACAAGGCAAGGTGTGTATGTGCGGTGGAAATTTACTCAAGTGCAAGTGGTTTAGACAGCACGGTCGGTTTTCGTAGAACTAGGTTTAGCAAGGCAATTTTCCTTGCAAACGGATTTTACGATGGAATGAATAAACCAATCAAATAGATTTGAAAAAGGGAAAATACTGACTTTGCGTATAGTCACTTTGGGTGTTTATAAATCGGAGATGCAATACTGGTTTTATGTAATGCTATCGTATTACCAGCTGTATGTTATAAGACTTACTTCATCATCAAAATAAACAACACAACACGTTTAGCGTCGATACTGTGAGCATCACCGTGTTATCAGTGATGTTTTCGTTGGGTATTTTTGGTAACCAGTTTATAGCACCGCACTGGACTTCGCGTAATTGATAGTAGGAGTTGGCGTGCCGCGAACAAATAAGTGTGATTGGTTTCTCGCTGATTGTTTGTGATAGTGAGTAAGGATGCAGATACTTTTTTTTAATAGGAATCGAAACTTTTGTATAGATTTGATGTATAGCGTAACGCACTTTCGCCCTTTAGAAAAGCATATGTATAATTTTGCATAGCTTCACACTGTAATGACAGGACACGGTGGTTTGGCCAATGTCAAAGTATTGATTGTTTTACATGCGTCTACAGTACAATTAGTTTAACATACCGGATACAAAGCTACTGGTGTAAATTACTCCCACCAAGTGATAACATAAATTTATGAGCATGTGGCTTGAACAAGAAGATTGTATAAGTATGTTCCATTTTTGCATTCCGTATATAGTAAGCCATTCATGCATGAAATTTATCTCTATATGAGTTTGATATTTACGACTCACAAAAATAGATGCTAAACTTATTCACTGCGAGGTACATCACTTATGTGGTGGTAGACACTGGCGTTTATCAATGCCGCACACACTGGTGTGCTGTATTTTACGGTCAACTTGATGCACGATGGACTCAAAAAACGATACACTGGTGTACTCTAGACTGTTCCATTATACCGTTGCGGATTAAATCCTAGAAGAGATACTGACCGCAACAATTCAATTTTAGCCTGCTAAGCAAAAAACTGTATGGCAGACAGTGTACGTGATCACACTTACGTCTGTCAAAATCGCATAATACGTGCATATAAAAACATGGTTATGACATTCTATTACTCGATAACGACAACCATGTAAAATTACAACGCACAACATTGCTTGTGATGCAAACCCCGATCGAAATTATACTCTTTTCAAAAGCAAATTTATACATTAAAATTCATGCAAAATGGCTCATTTATATAATAGGTGTGCTAAGGTCACTAAAGTAGAGTTCACAGATGCCACGGAATGGAAAAATTACGTTTCGTCGTGTGGCTCCAACAGATGGATCAAAATGCGATTTTGAGTACAATTTATTAGTTTTTGTAGTAAATCGCATGGTCACCCCCTAGACACACACACCTAAGGGTTTGACCAACATATTATGATATGAGGTGTGTTGATATGTATTGATAACTTACTTTGTGGCTCGCATGCTTGTTACAGTATTTACCCGCGCCAATCCTTATAAAACGAGCATTTACTCTATTGAAGATCGTGTCAAAAACTGCTTTCAGTTTAAACTCAAGCGAGTATATGCACTTAATTCTGTTAGCGATATTTTACAGTTGATATATCACAGGGGGGGGAATCAAAAAGGAGCATCCGCACCGATCACACTAAACGAACCACGCCAAATGGTCGTTTAGCGTGAAATATATCATACAAATGAAACGTATTTGATCATTTCGCGTGATGTTTAAAACCAGCCACTCCAAAGTCACCGTCAAACATTACACAATCAATCAGACGATTTGCAAAGCGCTCGCTGATTGGCTTAGGGTGTGTATTTAGCAGACTTGCTTCGAATTCTAAATGTATTCAGCCGAAGGCATCTGCTTTATGTTCATGCTGTATTTGCGGTTAACACGCCAAATTAAGTTTAGTTTGGCGTGCTGATTTGCGCGATTTACAATTGGCGAAGCTGGTGCGAGTGATTAATTTCGACATTTTAAATATCTTTCCATGAATTTAGTGTCATGTTTTGCGAGACCGGTGCAGATGCACTTAAAAGCAAGGAACGAAAAAGGCCGTAACGTACAATGCGTGAGCTGTACATGTATATGACATTACTCAGCTAGCAAAAGATCACACTACGGAATATGCAATTTGTTGTATTAGTAAAGGCAACAAATAAATACTATAACATGTGTTCACCACAGGATGAATATGATATCGTATTCGTAAGAGAAAAATTATGGATGGTCACATACAACTTTTAGAAACCGAAATACTTGTTATTTAAGCGTTGCTTGTTTAGCACATGCAGTTAACATCTCAAGCAAACATTGCAATAAGTTAGCAATACGTGCAATGAATCCAAAGTAGGCAACTGTTGCGCAGAAACATAGTGAGCGACCTCATTCACCAAGCATGCACGTCTTCACGTAAGTTAACGAGCACACCCCAGCGCAAGTAATGATGATTAATTATTTTACCTACTCTACGTGTAATTACGCAAACCATATAGTCCACTGCCTTTAGTATAATGGATTGCATGTACTCTGTGAACGAGTTGTAGTCTCGTGAAACTAGTATTTCCTACCATTTTTACAAAGCAGTGCATCACTTGCACAATGAGATACGATTCAACGCCATTCGTTTAAGGTGACCATGGGACAGTAAGAACCCCTGTGTAACACATGAGGAGACTGCCATTAAAATTTCCATTTGCGATCAATTGATCATTTGCTTGTCGCTTACAAGTGATATTCGCAGAAGTTTTGGCTGCAACAACACCGCAGTTTGACGTATGCAGTTGTATACACTAGTCGATGTGCTGCACAAAGAAAGTTATCAGCAAAAATTACTCGCAGTATAATTCATGTTGATAGAACCTATGTGCGTCTGCTTCTAAACGACTTCAATACCCTAACAGCACTACATTGAACGTACACGTTCCGTTCGTGTGACGGAGGACAGATCGCTGTCGATATCTCTTTAAATCACGCCCAAGCTGTGCGGTAAATGGTAGGTATGTTTAAAGCAAACCCCAGTGATGTTGCTTTGGTCCATGTGTGCGCGAAGAAGCTAGACGTACGCCATATTTTGTTCTTCACACTTCCGATGTTCATTCTATCTGCACTATGCACACCAACTTGCATGGGTACAACACTCCTTGCATTGCACGGCGAACGGACAAGCGGACATCCGACACTCCCTTTATCGTGCTGCATAACTGACGCGCCTCTTCATCAAGAATATCTTTGATCCCACTACCTCTGTCTCGAAACATATACTCAATATGACTGAGGGCGATATCGCAAGCATCACTAATGGAGAGGTATGTGTGTTCAGCTTAAGTTGTGGAGGAAGTGTGTGTTAGAAGGGATAGGCGAGAGCTGTAAGGTGCGAGTTCGCAATTGGACATGCAAGTGGGAAGGGGGTTCATTAAGTGTTAACCAAAGCAAAACATGGACTGCGTTGGTGTGTTGAAAGTATAGTGTGCCAACGAGTCAACGTTATGATATGCGTAACCCTAAATGGCTGGTTTGTCTTGCGAGAATATTGCGTGTGTCATTGTTTGCTGCTGTTGCATGCGTGGAATATATTCTTTGGTCCTTCTTCTTTTATTGGTTGAGAAAAGCGAGGAATACATCCTGTTTTTACGAATATCCTGTAATGCGTATGCAAACAATTTATTTTTTTGCGAGTGTTCCTACGTGATCTATTTATCTATTACTAATTAACGTTGTATCTTTTACGATAATTTGTAGTGTAGCAATCAATAATAATCTGCTTTAGCACACACGCAATATTACGGTTCAGCTTGATAGCTTCTTTTATACGGACAGTGCCAACGAAGTCAACTATGATGGCGTTAGCGATGTTGTGTTTTTTCGATCCTGGTAACCATCTGACGAACTAGGACATTGTGGTTAATTTGATACAATGTCACAGATTAACTCCTTGTGACTTACGTATTGTGGAGATCAAAGTCAGAAAAACAAATGGGATTATATAGACAACACATGATTCTCGTTCGACCATTTGATAAGCATTGGTGAGCAAACCATGCTGAGGAATATCGCACGATATCTATATATGGCTTCCAAAGAGCCTGCAAGCCAAATAAATAAATAAATTCTGAATGTTTGCCACTGCATCGCATCGTCTAAATACGGAGTAATGTGTCGCAGTACGTACCTATGGATAAATCTATAATGTTGTAGACGCACTGTGTAACCTTCTCTATGAACAACAATTCGCTCATTAGGGTATCCATTTGATGACCAAGCAATACGCACACTCTACCTGGCGAAACAAGTGAGCAAAAATATCATTTACACATGCACGCCCGCGCATATTGCTTGTGTTCTCTGTGATGTAATGTGGTTTATATTTTACGAATTATAGTATGAAAAAGTGGAGAAATACATTTGAGCTAAACTGGATCGGTTTTTACAGTGGACAGGAGCGGTTTAGAAATGACTAAAATGGAGCGTCGCACAGTGATAATCTGAGACAATCAAGACGACGTGTTCAACTATTTCGTACGAGAATTCTCATCATATGTCATACAGCACTAATACGCTTGATCACATACAAACAACAATATATCGTCGGTTTGGATAAGATTGATGATGTTTTTCCAGTGGCAACACACCTCGTACTTAGTGGGTCGTGAAAAACCACTTTTGTATTTATTTACACATAAATGTACGTGATCTCAGCTTGCTAAACATAAGATCATCAGAACAACTGGATAAAGCATTCATTGCCAACAACTGTTGTGATGTGTACGCATGGTGGAGGTGCATTCCTTGTATGAAGTTCATGCATCACAACATCTCTACTCGCGATATTGCCGCTCAACCTTACCACACCATAAGTACTCGTACCAAAGCGCTCGTAGCTTTGAACTATATATTATTGTGCAACTGTACACACCAGTGATAGCATTGTTGCTACTGCTTTATAGAAGAATTTCCAGCTGTAACTACCACAAGCAGGTGGCAATATATTGCTTGTTCTATATAGATAAATGCAACGAAGTTCATGTACATCTCTGTAAACTCGACAAAAAGCCACGACAATGCTATGAGTCGCCCTACACTGATCTTCGGCCTTACAACAGGAATTTTATCTGATCAGTTGATGTAGTGTTCTTCAGGGTAATGTGTGGTCGTTTATACAAGTGAATTACATGGTAAAAGTTGTTACTTCGATTTCATGAACAGTTAATTGCGTATTTTACTTGCAAGCGTTGAGGTAATGAGTGCACACATCATTAGATTTAGTTTTGAATGAGCGATGTAATTCTATAAGCACGGTATGTATGATCTTACCTCTTTAATGTACATGAAAGTATATAGTTGTTGATAGTCGATGGCGGGTTTTACTATATATTCAGTACACTTCGTATTGATAACTGCAGAACCAATTAACTTCCGTTTTTAATGAACACAAGTCGTGATATGCTTCTCAAGGTCATCCAAATTTGCCAATTTTATATAGTACCCTTAAGCACTACAATACTCTTTGGGCAAAATAGGGTATACTAAGGTATTAGAAAACGGTATATAAATTTGCAGGACCCGTTACATACATTTGTCGAGAATGATCATTGTGGAATTAGACATAAATCAACTAGATTCGAGAAAGTGTATATGCCCATAGTATTTATAATTCTTTTCAGAACGAACCTGACTTACCAGCACAACGTGTTCGATGCATAAAACGTCAAAATAATATAGATCAGCAATGTTAACACCGCGATGTCGTACACTCCAGCAGAGGGATGAGCTATAGAGTCTATCGATAGTGCTACTGCTGGCTTAACACACACTATGAGTCAATCGTCACGTTTTATAATCTCACATGCTACTAACACCTCATTTTATTTCTTTCACTCACTCTCTATCTCTCCCTCTTGTTACGCGAAGTTTTGACATTTTTGTCGACTGCTCGACTTGTGAATTGGCTTTGTTCAATCACAGTGTGTAACGTCGATTAATTATCGCTATGATGTCTTAAAGATGCATATCATTTAGTGTCATTTTGATATGCAGGGAAAACTTGCTCTTATCAATGCTACATGTATTAAACCAATATTAGATATTATGATTGTTTTTGTACAAGGCTTGCATATACCACAATTCGCACGGGGACTTTAATTAAATGCAGTTGAATTGTTTTAAGCGGAACATTTGTCAGGCTCTACGTACTGACGGCGTTCTTTCCCGTAGATTTACAGATATGGCAATTTTTTCGTAAACGAAATATGTAAAATTTATTTTGTGATCTAATTGTCACAACTAAAAAACCTCAAGCCCCGGGATTGGCACAGTGTTTCTTTCCTTATAATACGCCAAGATCATGTATAACGAAGGTGCCGTTCTACGTCATAGCTCTCTCTATATATGTTTTGAACGTTATCGAAATGTCGAATTGTCGTGTACGAGGCGTTGGCTGAATGCTTTAACGAGATAAACAATCGGAAGCGGCATTTTAAGCTGCGCTGAAGTAGCCATACTTTTTGCACGTTGCAGTTGTTGTAGTACTATATTGGTCACGCATAAGTCCGCAACAATCTAAAGTGTATTGCCATACAGACATATAGATATGAGAACGCCAGAAATACGTGTATCCCAATATTTCTCATTTGACTGGGCCCGCTGAGAGGACAACTTCATGCGGTGGCTAAAACGAATTCTATTTAACTGTTTTGTGTATGGCATTCCTGTGTGTAACATTTGTGGTGAATGTATACTGGATCGTGATTAAAATATCGTTTTCCTATTTGCCTGACGCAGTTCATGTTTATGTTTACACGTAGCTCGTAAACACGAACGATGTGATCTCATTGATAAAATCGGACAATCTATTCTCGTGCTTTGGGTATTCTGTTTCGTTGTTGGTACATGTACGTCTCGTAAATAAACACATCTATCTCCGTGTTCTTCACCCCTTTCCATATACAGGCATTTCTCTCATTAAGTTACGCACATTTTCAGAGGTTTATTATTATTTTATAAAGGATATAAACTGCAAAAAGGTTTGATCGCTTTGTCGGATGCCGATGTTTTGTGCAAACAAACACAAAAGCAAACGACAAGAATGCACGCGTCACACTGCGTCAAACGCTGCAAGTACGCGGCGCCTAAGCCGCTCGGCAGATACGATAATTACACGCAAACCGTTGTCACACAGCATAGGTAATCCTGCTGCGTTGTGTGTGCATTATGGGCATGTTGAGATTAAAATTGTACGTCCAGGCGCAGCGGATTGGCGCACGGCGGGCCATGTCAGATCGCTGTTGCTGCGTGTGGCACGTCGACACCCAGTACACTAATCGCCGCTCCTTGCACATTGTACGGCGTCTCAGCTGTGAGCTACGTTGCGCCTCAGTTCGCTAGGTGCTGAATCGAGAGAGCGCTGGTGCGCA
>JAADXH010000325.1:0-26403 GCA_023337595.1 Globisporangium camurandrum
CTATCACTTGCATACAACGAATAACCTCACAGATCGTCGTCGACGTCGAGATTCGTGTTGTGGCCACTTGCAATTGCAGCAGTCGCCGACATCATCACTGGCAATTGCAACCCGATGCTTTCAAACTGGGCACTGAACGACAACTCTGTGATGACGACACAACTGCTGAACTACTTTGCGATGCACTGACCAAAATGACGGACTGTATTCACATGTGCTCTGCTTGTTTGTATTGGCAAGTGGGCGTGCGCTACGCAGCAGCATGCGTTCTCGTGGCGCTTCCGATACTAGTCCACACACATACACAACTCTCGTCTACCTACTCGTACTACAGTATAGCGGTAGAGTCCACACGCTTTCGACAAACACCAACCACTTTCTCACACAAGCCCACCCTCTCGTCGACTCAGGCGCTCTTTTCGCAACGCGTTGTACTTTTGCTGGTAGTGCTCGACCGCCGTCGATCGGCGCTCGCCGCTGTCGTCGCCGCCATATCCGGCACTCGAACTCGTGTGCCCTCCGCGATGGTCGTCGTCGTCCGTATCGGTCCAGTACTCGGTCTCACCCGAGAGCGTCGTGCTGCTCTTGTACTTGAGTTTGTTGCTATGTTCGCTCGTCACGCCACTCGGGTGCGCTCGGCGGTCCCAGCCCATTTCGTTCTTCTGACGACGCAGGCGCAACATCTGGTCCCGACCGGCCGTACCATCCGAGATCATTTGATCGAGCACATCAACGACTTCGTCCGTAAACACGTTCTTCGCTTTCATGTACCCACCACCGCCAATCACGGTCGTCTCCTCGTACTCGTACTCGGTCTCGTCCGAATCGCTTGCGTCCCGCGCCGCTGCTGCGCGGCGACTCCGACGGGTCTTGCGGCTACTGCTCTTTGCACCACCACCACTGCTGCCGGTCGCTGTCGACGAGGACGTTGTGGATGCGGTCGACGTCGACGACTTGGCGCTGGTCGACGACGACAGTGGCGCTTGGAACGATTTCCACTTCATCTGGACGTACGCATCGAGTTCAGGTGGGAAGCACCAGTCGCCTGTAAGTGCGTGTTGAAAGTGCGTCGCAAAGTCGGTCGGCAAGTCCTTGAATGTCGTATCGAGCTCCTCGACGAACCGCTCGCTGTCGATCACGAGCCGTCGCGTCTGGGAATTAACCGTATAACACCCTGGCGCACGCGACGCAGCTTTCGAGATGAACCGATCAATGTACCGCAAGACCATGATCGCACTGTACTCGCTCACGCGCTCTTCGAGCTCGCGCTGTGCGGACAGCGTCACGGCCTGCGCTGCGAGCTGTGGACTCAGTTTCGATTTGCGTTCCGACGTGCGCGCTTCCCGTGCCGAGACAGATCGCGTCTTCGTGCGTTCGTTAGTCGATTTCTTCGTCGGCGTCGGCGTCTTCATGCGGCGATGATCGAGCACATACGCACTGCTGCTGAGCGTCGTAATCGCTGTCTTGGGTCGTGCAGCTGTTGACGTTACAGCGTGGTCGCTGTCGCTGTCTTCAAAGCAGTTTGCAAACATGCGTGCGTTTGCCAGCGTATTGTCGATCGTCAGCGCCGTATTGCTGCTGACGGGAGGCGCTGGAACAGCTGCTGCTGCCGGAGCGTACGCGCGCGTCGATGCCGATGCAGCCGACGCTGTGAGCGACGACGGCGCACTGCCGTGGATGTACACGTCTGCTGGCGCAGACTCGTTTCGCGGCTGTGCAATCGCTTGTGGCGTAGTCGCTGCTGTTGCGTTCGAGACGGCGCGAAACCGCTCGTTGTTCGTCGCCTGTGACGTCCGCGCATCGGGGTGCGAGTCCGTGCGCTGCGTCCGACTGTTCAGCGTCTTGTTCAACGTCGCGGAGCCGCTCGTGCCGGAGCGTTTGCGCGCCGGGAGCTCTTCGAGGATTGGAATCGAGCTCTGCTGCCGCAAGAGCGTCGCTGCGGCAGTGGCCGCATACGCACTGCGGTCGTCGCCGTCGTCGCTGCTGTACGCCAAAACGTTTGGCGCACTCATGCTCTTCATAGCGCCATTCGATTGTTGGCTCGAGTGGCTGCTGGAGAAGCGTGCGCTGCTGCGCATTGCGAGCATCTTGGACTCGCGGATCATGCGGCGCATCACACTGTCGCTGTCGTCGTCGTCGCTGCGCGTGCTGCCATCGCCAGTCGTAGTGCGATTGTCGTGGCCATGTGCAGTGCTGCTACGATTCGCGCCGGTCTTCGTACTGGCCGTTGGTTTGAGAAAGTCGCGCAGGAGAAAGAAAACGCTCACGCTCGCTTGCGGATGCGTTGTTGTGGACGTCGACGATGCACGATCGAGCTGGTGCGATGGGTGGGATTGCGACAGCGCAGGTGCGTCGTACAGCTGCTTCTGTGCTTTGCGGTACGTGTGCGTAAGTAGCAAGAGTTGAATCAAGAACTGATGGAGCTCGACCGCACGTGCGCGCACGACGCGGTTCGAGCGTGACCCAAACAGCCGCTTGGCCGGGAACGGCAGTGCGTGCGACGCCGCAGCAAACCGCTGCGAACTGGCGTCGGCGTGGTCGGTTGCGAGCTCCCGCTTCAGCACGCGCGCAACGTCGTCGCGCAACGTGCGAAAGTCCGTGTACGTGCGCCGGACTTCCCACTCGTCCAAGTCCTGCTGCACTTTGACGACGTACAGCGTCTGGTTTGCGATCGTAAACTCGACGTGCGCGATCGCGACGACGAGACGGCTCATTGTGGTGTGTGTGTGTGTGCTTTGCGCGTGGTGTTGAGTATGTGTCGTTATGCGAAACGCGACGAGAACAATGCGTCGGCTGGACGCGTCGACTAGCGTAAAATTAGCGCAAGAACGAAGGCCTGGATTCTGGAGGGTTTGAGCAACGAGACCTTCTCAATCGCTGCTGCTTGAAGGTGGTCTGCGTGCGCGCGCAGCAAGTGTCGTTGCGCTCAACAGTGCGCACGTCGCTCGTGTGTCGATGTCGTTGCGTAACTCGCCAATAGCAATGCTGCACGCGGAAAAGCAGCGAAACCAGATGTGTTGAGGTAAGAGAGTCAGCGGAACGAGTTTGTGTAGAGAGCATAAAAACACGTGCAGTTTGGTTATTAGAAATACTATTAGTGTACGACATATAATACAAACCAAGAATAAACCAAACTCTACAAGTTTGGTTATGAAAAATGAGCTTTTTTGTACTACATATGATAACACAAACAACGAAGATCCCGGAGCCAACGAAAAAGTTGCTGCTCGCACACGACGTACTATATCCCATACGAGTTGTCGTCGACGAAATTTTGTCTTTCACTACGCTTAATTAAGTGTTGCGGTATTGATGGGGGGAGGTCACACAAGGGACACATGCTCTGCGAATGTTCAAAAGTTTGCGCTCGACATCGAGAAAGAAACAAAACTATGACTGTATTTCGTTGTCGCTAGCGCTGTGGAGGTGTTATAATATCATGCCAAACGGTATAGTATTCCGTATTCCCCTCTAGCAACAATTTCGCAATTTCGGAGCTCCAACACATCTCGACAAATCAAGCATCGGTATTGATGACGTTTTTGTTGTAAAACCAAAGCAAAAATGCTACCGTGGTATAATCTTCACAACAAATCAAATCAATGTGTGTTTTGATGATATTGTTGCTGCTGATTACACATGCAATAATGTTTGTGCAATGGAGATACAACGATGAGTGCATACTTGCAGTTTTGGACATTTAAACTGTAATGCAATGGTGCTTCACACCATTACACAAAACACATCTACATTCAGTGAGCTATAGCCTTACCAATGGACCACAAGTGTAGCGCAGACTACAACTCGAAAGAGCAAGACAGCAACTGCATGTATGACCACATTGATAGTCAGTGCCTTCGCGAATAACACGTCAAGCAGCCGATATGAGCGATTTGATGCGCAGGACAGCAAATGCAAAAGAGAAAATGCGGATGAACTGGACTACAGTATATGATGCATTTCACTCTGGAGACTTTTGTTTGAATCAAAGTGGCGGGGGTTCTCTTCATAAGCGCCCGTAGACGAGTCACACGTAGATACTCATGGGACTTACTTGCACTTTCAAATCGGCGTGCTTTCTGCCCGCACGTGGTGGATATCGTTTTTGCCACGAACTACAATATATATTTAATGTCAACAAGAAACGCACAAACACAACATTATGTACATTTGAATACTTTTTCTGGGTAGTATGTCATATTCGATTTCTTCTAATTTATCGTTGCAGTCAATACTTGGGTTGCAAGTAGCACAAAGAAAGTAATGTTTACACCTTTTAAACATATGGGTTTGGACGAAATACTTTACACCACTACTATTGCTGAACTGTACCTGCAACGTCACGATGTAATCTGATATGTGCGATGTAGTATGATATGCAATGTTTAGAATTTGAAGATACAGCATTTCCAGCACTATAATCAGTTACATATTTATCGTAACTAGCTATACCTTACCAGAATCATAAAATAGACGTAAAAATGCTGTAAATCAACTGATCATTACGTCTTAACTACCACGATTATATTATGATGATAACTCGTAATTACGTCAATTTTTTCGTACTTCATTTTTATTTATTTACTAGTAATAGAATTACATTGGATGGTGGTTTCTTGTTTACTAAATTTTCGAAATTTAAAAGTTACACATCTAATCCTGTGCAAATGCGAAATCATTAATTATGAATTTACATAGAGAATGAGATGGATTCGAAAGAAAAGACGTATACACAAGAGTATGTTTATTTAAATAAAGTATCATACAATGCATTATTCACGTATGTTTACTTATTGTTGTACCCATTTTGTTTTGAGTTGATCTAAGATGTTCTACTTCATACCACTCCGATCATAATATAGGTTCCTGCAAAGTTTATTCTCTACACGACTTGTTTACATTTTGAAGTTAAATACCGCTCCAATTGTATAATACCCTACCTAGTATTGAACTTTGAAATCGCACATCTTCGATCGACGTATTCTGTAGCGTAATATTGTATAATCAGAGATATTGATCAGTTGCTCTGTACTTGCACAACATCATAGTTCTCATTTATGTAGCATATCAAGAAATTATCAGCAAAATTTAGGCACTGTCGAGCGTTTTCTATTCTACAAAGCAAAAATGTGGGCAAAATAGCCGCTCCAAAATATGGCAGACATTATGTTATACCATGCATAATAGTATTTCTTTTGGCGACGAGTAGGGTACACAAGGTAATATACGGTGTTTTATTGGCAGGAACCGTTTACTTTGCTTCACTTTCGAAGACATTCGAAGCCAGAAAAGTGCGATCTCAGCAGATGACACATCAAAATCAAACAAACCAGAAAAACCTTCCATACCTAGTGCACGTTTGTTGAGCTTGTGCAGATGCAGTAACAGTATATGTGATCAAAACTGACTATTTGCCGTACTAAATATCGTAAGGATAGAGTACGTCAACGCACATATATATATGAATGACGCTTCCATCACAACGATATAAGCCAATACTGCTGATTATAGGTGCGTGAAGGATCGAGTAAGTAACTCGAGTGAGACGTAGAAAGTTAGAAAAATAGTGGTGGACAGAGACAATAAAGAGAGCATATTTGGCGAGTTGCCGTACGAACTAAAAAATAAATGTTTTTAGATTTGACTCAGCATCACTGTTGAACGAGTCAAAAAGCGTCAGAGTATAAGCAGACGTGATTATGAGCGTGAGTGATTTAATTCATGCGGTCACGTCATGCGGCAAGTTGTCACTGGACACAGGCACATGTGTGCCAAGAGTTACCATGTAGTGTGAAGCAAGCGTGTAGCAAGTGTTGGGGATAGCCTTTTGCTTTTGTCAGTTCGGAATACGCCATGAGCAAATGAAATTCACCCAATCTCCTCTCGTCGTCTTGTTTTATCCGTGTTGACCGTGCAGCTAGACAACATCTGTCATTTTCATCAGGTATTTACTGACAAAGCTGCACTTACCCCTGTTATTGTGGAAGATCAATAGACTGTCGTCTGAAAGATACGTACTCAATCGCGTCAAGATGCCGTTCGTCGTGACGTTGCTGTACTGTGGCGCGACGCTGCCGACCACGGCGCTTGACGCAAGGTTGAGCACAATCGTCGCGATCACGTTGCTTGGTGTAATGATGACTGTCTCTCTCACTGCAGTCGCAGTCTTCGTCGCAACATCATTTTTCCTTCCACAACTGCAACAAAGCCAAGCACACCGTTTGACAGTAAATCAATGTCGACGCAAATCACTGAGTTCGACATTAAGCGACACGTTTGGTTGGCAACAGCAGAAGACGCTGGCATGATAATCGTTTACGTTGGACCGTCGACACGAGAAGCAGTGCCATTGCTAATACGTAAATGCGCTGCTGCTCGTTATTGTGCTGCTGTCTGGAGAAAAATATAGTGTACGGCAGGACGGAGAGAACATGCAAGCGCTCTTGTTTTACGTCCTCCACGACGTCGTCTGCGTTGCCGTTGACGATCATTTCATGAGCGCCGACTTGAGCAGCAGCACGGCTTCTATGAGCAGCATTAAAATTAATGTATCAGGCCGCTGGCTTACGCTCTAGCAAGTTGGGCATCGCGACTGCGAGCTTTACGCCGTGCATAGCACCATGAAACGATGTGCATTTGGTGCATCGGCCGTTTTTGAAGTGCATTATGCTGGAAATGAGTGCGTACTCCGAACGCATGTCGTTACGTCTGCTTATTGTCATGCGCTGAAACGCAGCTTTTTACGTGTAACTCGCAGCGATATAATGACTGTCACTGCCATGGAACTACAATAGTAGTTGTACCATAAACGGAAAAATTACAAATGCTACACTTACAAAAAAATTCATTCTATAGCGACCGAATAGAGTAATCACCTTCTTTACAGGAAACTACTGTTGAGTTTACTCAGGTGCATGGAGTGTTAAGACGAGTTATTGCGACTTGCATACAAATAAGTTCACACAATAATTATGAGCTTTAAAAACAGGTCAAGCATCAGGTAAAATGACTTCATATATTCTTGACAAATTTTACTCCCTGCGCAAACATAATTTGGTCCTCTAGGTTCGAATGTCGCTCGCTCACTGTGTAAACACATCAAAATATATTTGCAAAACGTGAAGATTAGAATCTGATCTTCACCAGGTTAAAATAAATACCGCTTGCAGAGTGGAAACGATAAGTATTGACAGACAAGGTTCCTATCAAGTAATTTTGATTATGTAAACAAAGCTCTACCGCAGCACGCAAACACATGATGGAAATATTACAGCGAGTTAGAAGAAGCAAAATCTAACAGTGTACTCTCCTTCCCAAGCAAATATTGGTTTCCCACCAATTTCTTGCTGTTAAAATCCAAATGCACATTGGTTTCATAGGACAGAGCAATACACAGTGACTGTAACGTAGTTGCTCTGCTAGTTACGGTTCCAGCAGTTTGCATATCTAGTTACGCAGGTTTCAGTCATGTATAAAGTGATTGTGAGCGCCTATCACGTTTAGGAGGTTAAGGACTGTTGGCTCCCCCTCTGTCATAGCTTGCTAGGCATTATCTAGCGATCTTGTTGCATATCAAAATATATAATCATAGTTGAATCTACTTTTTTCCGCACAAGTCTCCCTTTTGTGCGACCTTTTGCACGCTTCCTCATCAGCGCATAGTGAGAGCTACTCACGGAGCTATCATGCCTCGTGACAGTGACCAAGTTGTATGACCTGATCGAATCATAATTTTGCACAAAATACGGCATAGACTTCAGCAGAGAACAGCACGAGCGCGAGCGCAGGTCGACGAGTGGTCATTTCCATGACGAACAAATGGATGATGTAGGTTTGCTGAATGGTGCTCGATGTCGTGTGGAGTGTCGATGCCGAGAGGGATTGAGAAGTGAGCGATACACAGCAGTTGCAGTATCACTAGCAGCACAGTAGAAACTGAAATATGATAAAACTTTCTACCAGACCCATCAAGCGTAGACACGCCCAAGATAAATGGCTGCACATGTGTGCTACACGCTGCAGGCATTTGTATTCACAATACATCGAATACGAAGGCATGCAATGATGTATTGGTTGCACTGATAATAAGAAACCCACTCGTCAGTTCACATGCACACGAATTCGCATCGTCTGGGCATTTTTGTATGCACAATAACATTTATCAATTCAATATTTAATCGAAGTGAATTTTTAAAAACTAAACTATAATATAGATAAAAATGCTCAATTTAGGAAACGTATATTTTGCCCAAGCGTTTGTGCCTGATAGTTAACGGAGCGACAGGAGACTGATCGTTTGTATCGAGCATTTCTATTGCGTCGACTCCTGCCTTAAAGTATACAACATTAAAGTCAAAACAGTATCACACAACGCTTTTTCAGTTTCGGTGCATCCAATATTACTTTTTTGCGGATTATAGCGCTTGCCTTGTGTGTAATGTTATTAGAAGCACATCTTTCTGTTGGCGTACATACCAATCAACTACGAAAACATGCACTTGCAACCAAGCAGCAGTAGACAGAAATGACGAGTGTGCTTTCCAGTGCGCGGCGGCAACGTGCGCATTTGCGTCGAGTCACTATTGTGGTGATTTGCAAGCGGATTAGACTGGGAGCGGTTCATGCGGTGCTCAAAACAACCTTTGAAGTTGAGTGTAGGAGTGCAAGTGAGAGCCAAACGTTGTGATCTGAGTAAACACCAAGATTGTGCGCATTGCGGAAAGGTTCGTTGATTTCGCCTACACACCCGCGTGCACTGTCACATATTCGACGCGACTGCGTTTCACGACACTGTATCGTCGTGCTTGGTGCGTCCAATCGATTGCTTCTCTCTCGCAATGCGCTTACGCAGCAGTTCGCTGATACGCGTGTGCTTGTAGATTGTTTCAGCCAATCCCAGCGGCGTGCGGTCGCATTCGTCCTTCGCGTCAGCGTCCGCGCCTATTGCGAGCAATACTTTCACAATGCGTTCGTCGCCATATTCAACAGCAACACAAAGCGGTGCAAATCACCAGTTCCTCGGAGCAGCATTGGCGTCTGCTCCATGTTTAAGCAGTTCCTCGACAACATACTATGTTTGTGCTCGATTGCAGCATAGAGCGGCGTCATGTTTACGACGCCTTTTTCGGCCACACCATTCACGTCGGTAACATGTGCAATCAATGCGCGTACGATGCCGCAGTGACCGCCATCCGCTGAGCAGTGGAGCGCAGTGGTACTCCCGTAAATCGCAATAGTCGTGTCTACTCCGTGGGATAGAAGCAGCGACGCGACGTCCAAATGGCCTTTGTTCAAACGCAAGGTGGAGCGACGTCTTCTCGTACATGTCGCCAATAACATCGACATATGCTCCTGCCGCGAACAGCACGCGCGTGACGTCGATGTGGTCGTTCTTTGCTGCGGCGTGCAGCGGAATCTTTCGAGATGAATAATGGGCGGCTTCGACTTGCACACCGAGACCTAGTAGCACTTTGACTACTTGTGCATGGCCGTTCCTAGTAACATACGTAAGTGGAGTATCGCCGTACCCATTCTGTACCTCCATGTCGCCTCCTCCGAGCCCTACGAGCTTAAGAAAGAGCTCCGCGATGTCCAAGTGATAGTATGTTGCAGCGACGTGCAGTGGCGTAATGAGACCGTAGAGAGCATCCACAGCGTTGTACACTGCAAATACTGCTCGTTTGCAGTGTACAGCCAATTCGAGAAGCGTTGACTACCGTCCATTGCGCTATACGTCGAAAGCAGCTCGGCAATGACAGCAGAGCAACCGCTGTTCGCTGCGACGTGCAGTGGCATGTCACCCTTTGTCGCTCTGACAGTATGCACGTCTGCGCCGAGTTTGATGAGTGCGCGCAGGAGCGCAGCGCTGTCGTGCTGGCACGCAGCCGTGAGAGGCGTGTCACAGTCATCGCCATCAACAGCGCTGATCAGCTCAGGGTGATGCGCGAGCAGTGAACGCATAGCCACCTCGTCGCCTGCGTGGCATGCTTTGAACAGCGCAATCGACATGGGTGGTGGTTGCAGCAGCAGGGAAGGGGGAGTTGTCGTGGCGGAGGCAGAGGTCTCCATCGTCGTGCATGCAACTGCTGGCGTATGTGCTGAGCTGGAACGACTTGCGTGTCAAAACGAAGTGCGGTAGTTTGTCAAACGAAATGTTTTTACTAATATATAAGAAGCTTTTTGTCGATGTGCGTACACAACATTTTGTGTTACTGTATCGACATTTACATCGGCTCAAATGGATCGTGCGCACCCAGACGTCGAGCTTCCGGACGTGCTCCACCGCGTACGTACGCGTCGATTGTGTGCCGTATTGCATGCACTTGCTCAAATACGCAAGCACTCACTCTGTCTCTAACTGCTACAGACAGTGGAGCTGCCTGCATCGATTGCGCGAGTCGTGATCGTTGGCGACGTACATGCGTGCTTCGATGAGCTCGAGGCGCTGCTTCAAGCATGTGCGTTCGATGCGAGTCGCGACCAGCTCGTGTTTGTAGGCGACCTCGTCAACAAAGGACCGAAACCGATTGAGGTGCGCTCTGTCTGCTCCTTACGCACGCAGTGGTACGCAACCTCGAGTTGTAGATGTAGCAATCTGAACATGCTCCACACCACTGCAGGTCGTGCGCTTTGTGCGCGAGTCTGGCGCACTGTGCGTGCGTGGGAACCACGACGACGCAGCACTCGCTGCATACAACGACTGGCGCGCACACGGCAGTGTCCCAAACACCGCAAAGTACACCTACGTCGAGCAGTTTGAACCTGCAGACGCACACTTTTTAGCACAGCTGCCATTTTCGCTCACGCTGCCACAGTTCAACACGGTCGTCGTCCACGCCGGGCTCGTTCCAGGCATTGCGCTTGTTGACCAACGACCGGTAGATCTGTACAAGATGCGCTTCGTAAAGCGCGACGGACCGACTGCCACGTGGTGCGCACTCGAGTCGCAAATCGCTGCTGGTTCGTCAGACAGTGACACTAGCGAATTGCATCGGTGGGCGACGCAGTGGTGCGGTCCACAGCACGTTGTGTTTGGCCACGACGCAGTCCCGGGGCTCCAGCACGAAGCGTTTGCAACAGGCATTGACACGGGCTGTTGCTACGGTCGAGCACTCAGTGCCTGCATCCTCCCCGTGCGTTTGTTTGTCGGCTTGTTTTTCATTCTGCTGGATGATTGATTGGACTTGAGTATAGAGAGTTGCAACTTACACACGTACGATATATTGGATGCGTAGTCACGAGAGATCGTACAAGTGCCAGCATTGCGTGCGTACGCTCCAGTGCCAACTACGTCTAGCGTGGTCGCTGCTACTGCTGCGCCTACAAGCACCAATGCAGCTGGGCAAACGTAGCTAGTAAGTGGTATACTGTACCAGTAAGGCGCTGGAGGATGTAAAAGCCATAGAGATATTGCATGTGCACTGATTTGCGTTGTTGTGATAAAGCAACCACACGTCGCCATAAATGTGCTGTTAGAAATGTGCAGAGGACAGCGGAGCCATAATATTTTCGGTGCAATAGAAACCGACAATTAACAATCGAAATTTGCTGTTCCAGTTATGTTCGTTGAAAAGCGCGACTTCACAAGATCACGACGCCAAAGGAGGAGAGTCGGCTCCTACTTGAGTACGCGGGCGTCGTCATGCGGAAAGTACCACCCACGCCTGTTGGCACACGGCCACAGCTTCTTGCGCGCACTAGCAGTAGTAGCAGCAGAGGCAGTAGTTCGAGCGCGATCGTATCGTCGTCGCACGCAACCAGTGCGCGCGTTACTGCAACGCCGCCGCCACCAGCGCACTATGCTGCTGCACGCGATCGCATCAAGATGCCACCTAACAGCAGCAGTAATAGCAATAATAGCAGCAGCAGTAGCAGTGCAGCGAGCGCTACGACATCTGCTCATGCTACTACGAAGAGCAAAAGCAGCGCCAGTACTGCACTCAAGCGCAAAATCGACGACGTGTTCAAACGCACGCAGCCGCACACGATCGTCCAGTCGTACGAGAAGCTGCTCACGCTGCTCCAGATCGTCCCGAGTCTGCGCGTGAACGGCGAGCTACTAACACCGCTTGCAACGACACCAGCAACGCTCACAGCCGGTTGGAACGCAACGCAGCAACAGCGCACTCTGAGTAGGACACCTGCAAGTCTTGCTGCAGCGTTTGATCCACCCAGTGGTCGCTTCCACTACGCGCGCAGTCTGCAGTTCGCTCCGCCGCCAGCGCCCTTATCACCAAAGGGCAAACCACTGACGCTCTTGACACTCAAGTCGCTCGACGTGTCGCTCGTCTCGGCACTGACTGACGCGTCGCCTGCTCTGATGGGTCCGATCGTCCTAAAACTTGCAGCGCCGCTCACCAAGAAGCTCTGGTACTTCACTGCCGAGGCCTCGAACAAACAACTCGGACTTGCACTCTACAATATCTCACTCGGTGCGTGGCAACACAGTTCGGTAGTAGCGCTCGTCTGGACGAAGACGCTCGAGATCGTGCGATTGTATCTGCAGCTGAACGTCGCGGAGCTGCTGTTTACGAGCGTCGCGCGGCCACTGACGCTGGTGCCAGACGACATCGATCCAGCACACGGTCTCCACTCGTACGTCGTCGCGGTCACGATCCGTACGTTCGAGCGCGTGCTGTGGGAGCGCGAAGTCTACGACGTTGCATTGGAGCTGCCGCGACTGTCGACAGTAGCATCAGCGACACGTCCGCCATTGCAGGCGACGGTTGAGCTGCTGGACGATACAAACAGCGTCTATCGTGACCGCGAGCGGTATTTGAGCGCACCAGGCGCTGAGCTGCCAGTGACGGCCGACGCACTGACGTTCACGATCAACACGGCGCTGCTTGTCGACGTCGTCGTGTGGCACAGCAGCAGTACGTGCGCGCCAGTATGGGGCTTCAGCAAGCCACTCGCACTTGTAGCAGACGATCGCAGCGACCGCAACGCTGCTTCCTCTGCTGCTGATGCGACAGACTTTTCACTCAGTGGCGCAGAGCGCACGGAGCGACGTTCAATGCACTTTGACGACGCGAGTCGCGGCAACGCACTCACGCTAACGCTCGAGACGATCGTTGCGAGTAGTAGCAGTAGCAGTAGTCGAACGACACCTCGCGTGTTTGTCCAGCAAGTCGCGCTTGCGCTCAGTCTGCGCTTTTTGGACGCAACGTTTGGGACGACGCACGTCGACAGCGCAGCAAAGTAGTGACATCGTGCGTTATGCGTCATACAGGCAGGCGCTCAGAACGTGAACAATGTGAGCCGCCAGCCACCCACTCTCTCATATCCACACACACACACACAATCCATCACAGTGGTACTATTCGCATTGCAGCTGTCATTCCTGACCCCGACATCCTCACACTTGCTGCCTGTCGCTCTCCTGCGTCGATTTTTTCCAATTTCGTCTACAACGTCCATCCCCTCTTCCTTCTCTTCATCGTATACACCACACACTACACTGTCGACACTGCTTCTCTTGGCTGCTGCTCTCTCTTGTCTCTTGTCGTCTTTGTCCAACCACTCACTTCATGAGTTCGCTCCCAGGCATGTACGTAAACCCATCAAAGTGCGCCTCCGCGCGGTGCGTCGCCCCCAACTGTTGTGTCACCGGCGAGTCGCGTGCGACTTCGCGCGTAAAGATGTTTGCGACGTTCGTCGTATCCGCGTCGCTCGACACGACGGGTTTGAACGGCGGTTCGACTTCCCGCAGCATGAGCAAGTCCCAATCGATGCTCGCAAAGAACGGATGGTCCATGATCTCCTGCGCGCCAGATGGCCCCGACCCCAAGCGCTTCGCTGGGTCCCGACGCAGTAGCTGAGGAGGTGAAAGAAATAGAGTTAGAGTAAGTTACTGCAATGGACGATCGCCACACAGACAGACAACGTACAGCAGACAGCAGATCCTTGGCGTCTTCACTGAACGCTTGCGTAAACACGACGTCGCGGTGGAGAATGTTGTGGAACATGCGCTTGCGATTGCGGTCAAAGAACGGCGTCTGGCCAGTCATCATCTCGTACAGCAGCGTCCCAAAGCCCCACCAGTCGACTGCTTTCCCGTACGGCAAGCCTTTCAACAACTCGGGCGCAATGTACTCGGCCGTTCCACAAAACGTCTTCGCGCCATCGGGGACATCAACGTTCTCTTTCGACAACCCAAAGTCGGTCAACGCAATGAACCCCTTGTCGTCCATCAAGATGTTCTCTAATTTCAAATCGCGGTACGCAATGTTGAGTTCGTGGAGATGCGCCATCGACAGCAGGAGCTGCGCCGCGTAGAACCGCGCGCGCTTTTCACTAAACTTGCGCGACTTGCGCAGGTGGAAGAACAGCGACCCGCCGTTGTAATAGTCCATTACTAAATACAATTTGTCGTCGGTCTGGAACGCGTAGCGCAAGCGGACGACGAACGGATGGTCAATGTCGCGCAAGATCCGCCGCTCGGACTTTGTATGTTCGACCTGGTTCTTCGCAAACACGCTGGCTTTCTTTAGGACTTTCATCGCGTAGATCGCATTCGGGTTCACGCCATCGACTTCGTGCTTCTTCCGCACGAGCATCACTTTCCCAAACGCGCCTTTCCCAATCACTTTGAGCAAATCAAAGTCCTCGACGCACAATTTACTGTTGCTTCCTCCGTTGTTCACGGTCGACTTGGAGCGTTGGCCATTGCCTTGTTGCTGCTGTTGTTGTTGCGTGATGCTGTTGCTGCTGTTCGTGTCCGACATCTGCGTGTCCGACCGCGTGCGCGACGATCCGTCCACGGACGACGGCGCGTCGCTCGTCGCGCGGTTCATGCGCGGGTGCGTCGGTGGCACGCCGTTGTTCGCTGTCGATGGCGGTGGCGCGTGGCCGTTGCTTTGGCCAATGTTCGTATTGTTGTTCCCAGCTCGCGGGCCTTCGGTCGCACACTCAGTGCAGACACGCTGCGCCGTGCTCGAGCCCGGCAGAAAGAGCCGGTCGCGCGAACATGCGTTGCAGACTGCGCGCTGGCACATGCGGCAGTGGTGGCGCCGATCGAACAGCGTAAAGTGAAACTTGCACAGATTACAGTGTTTCTCGCTCGTGCCGCCAGTGAACGACGTGTTCTTGTCGCGGCGACTCGAGTTTTGGCGCTCGAGCGTCCCGATCGACGCTGGCGCCGACTGCGGCGGGTCCGGCTGCGGTCGCTCGTCTGCGACGTACGCATTTGCGTCTCGGACGTCGAGGAACCGAAACAGTGCGTCCTGGATCTTCCCAATACAGAACGCCGTCACGTAGTAGTGGTTCGCAATCGCACGTGGCGGCCGGCCGGCCGACAAACACGTACATCCAGTGCGATGCGGTGCGTCGCCGTCCAACTTTGTCTGGAACGCCGTGTCGTTGCTCTCCCAATACATCGTCCGGTGCGCCAAGATGCTCTTCACGGATTGCGAGTCGCCGTCTTCGATCCGGTGACTCGATTCAATCATTGCAATTGCGCCATTCCGACGCATAAACTGATCCCCGCGGGATTGGAGCAAGTACTTGATCAACACGCCACCGTACGAGTAGCCGAGAAAGTACACGCGACGCGCCTGCGACGGTGCAATGTACGTGTCCCACAACGAATCCATGTGTTCTTCCGGCGACGCGGAGCCGGGGATTTGGATCCGCTGCTTCCCATCGCGCAACACGATCACGTTCTTGTTCGGATTCGCGACGACGATCCCGTAGCCTTCGTCAATTGCTTTGCGAAAGTACTCGAGCATCGAACCGGCTTTCACGCCGGCATGGAGCACGAGCCCGCGGCTCCAGAGACCCGGGAATAAACCGCGACTGACTGCGACAAACACGAGCAATTTCTTACAACTCTCGTAGTTGGCCGAGACAAACAGATTCGCTTTCACTGGTGCGTCAGCGGACGGCAAAAAGACTTCCTGGAAGCCCAATTCTTTCTTCATGCTGTCGTGGACGTACTTGACGACTGCGTTGATGACTTCGTCCTGGTGGACTGCAATGTCGGTCTCGTCCAATCCTTTGCCAGTCGCTTTCAAGTGGATCATCCCATCGGCGTCCATCGCATACAGCGGATGGACAAACGGCAATGGCGCAGGCCCGCTAAGCGTGCGTTGGTGCGACGACGACGTTGTTGCGTTCGACGACGTCGGCCCACGACCGCTCGCAAACTCCGTACTGTTGCTGCTCATCGTGCGGCCAGACGCAGAGTGCGGTGGCAATGGCGCTGCAGCATTCGGGTATTTGTTATTCGCGCCATTGTTGCTGTACTGTTGCTGCTGGTGTGCGCTCATCGGGTACGGATTGCTCGGTGGCGGCGGCGGCGGGGCGTTCACTGGCTCTTTCTTCTTCTTGCGGCTCCAGAAGCGAAACGTCATACTGGCAGCAGCTGTGTGGCGAGTGGGAGGAGGTCGAGAGAGAAGCAACGAGTGTGTGAGGATGGTGCATGGGAAGAAGGCGAGAGGAGGAGAGAGAACAAGACGCACATGTGTGGAGGTAGCAGTTGTTGGAGTCGACACGAAAGCGTGTGGGTTACCTGCCATCGTGTGTGGATACATGCAAACAATGAGGTGAGAACGTGAAGGAGAGGACAACCAGACGTATGTGTATGAGTGTATGATAACAGACTTACCGAGACAACAGCACGGGTCCGTACGTGGCGAGGACGACGGACGCGGCGTTTACCAGAGTGATGGCTGTTACGTGACGCGGCTCGAACGAATGTTCGTAGAGTGTGGAAGTCGTGACCTCAATTTCTCGCAACTGAAGGCGGTCACTCACTCTCGTGTGGGGAGCGTCGTCGTCGAGATGTCGAGTGCGGATGTCGAGGAGTCGAGACGCTGCGAGGGGGAAAGGGGCGACGGCAGTGACTGTCGACCGCGCGCGCTCTCTCGCTCTACGTTGCTCGCTCGTGTGTCGTGTTGTGTGTGTGTGGGGGTTGGACTGTTGTCGTGCCGCGCGTTGATCGCTTGCTCGAACGACGGCCTTGTCCTTTTGTCGTCGTCGATCTTGTGAGGGAGAGTCCGTGTGCTTTGATGCTCTCTCTATTAGCCATCTGTGTCCAATACAAAAGCAAGTCTATTTCAGATTTCTTCTGCCTGGCGTCAGTCGTTTTTACGTTCGACGACCATTTCTGCACTGGCTCTCAATTGCTTTAATATAGGAAATAAAAAATAATATCCCATGTGAGACGATGCAAACGTTTTTGAAAGGGTGTTGTTGTGTACTGTATCAGGTGCTCACTTGACCTCCACAAACGCATACTATTCAGTCCAGACAAATTTGCATTGCTGCGTCGTTACAGTCGTTGCGTAGCCATTTCATGGTGCCGACCTCCTTCGTTCTGACGAAATGTCAAACACACAGAATCAACAAACGCGATGAAAAAGATATCTGAAATGGCATTCAAGGAGCTAGCACTACAGGCGCTTCCTCTAGCTGTGCATGCCGCTCGTGCACAGCCGATAAGATAGTTGAAATATGGATAGTGCCGTGTGGTCGACAATCGATACAAGCGCCATGCGATCGGCGCGCGATACTCGTCCACACAGCTTCTGTGCTTGACGTGTCCTACTACGTAGTCTGTTGCTTTTTACTTCTCGGACAGCACACACAGTAATCGAGGCACGACTTCGATCCGAAACGGCCCTGGACCCGCAAACACTTCACCGTCGACGTTGATCGGGTCGGGGACGGTCTGCTCAATCACCATCGCTTTGACTTTGAAGTAGTCGACGAGCTGGCTCTGGAGGTAGTCGCCCGCAACGTACCGCCACGCAATGTCCGCATGTTGGATCGCGCGGCCTTTGCGGACAATGATCAGATCCATGTTGCCGTCCGACGGGTGGGCGTACTTGGTCTCAAAATACACGTTCGATGCACCAACCGTGCCGTACGAGTGGCTCTCGACTTGCCACGCGTCGCCGTACTTGCGTTCACTCGCTGGCTCAAAGATCGAACTCGCATCGCCACTCCATTGCTTCGTGCGCTGGCTCTCGTCGTAGACGCTACAGAGCTCAATGTCGTGCTGGTCGACGGCAGTCTCATCTGCAACGTCGTAGTACGTCTGCAGCGTCTGGGCGCCCGTCGCTTCGTCGATCGGAACGGTCGCCGAGAGCACATACTTGAGCGTCGCTTCGTGCATCCGCGGCGCCAAGATCCCGCGCTTGACTTTCAAAAACGCATACCGGTACACGCCCATCCACCGCATCTTCTCCGACTCCATTGCAATGTCGCCACCAATGCCGTAGCTCACGCCACAGCACGCGTACTCGCGGACGCGGACACCGTCCGAGCGCTCGGCTTCGACCGCCAGCACGTCCAGCGGTCGGATCTTGCGCTTGATGATGCAGTAGATCGCTGCTTCGTGGCTCGGTGTCCCGACGCCGAGGCCGAACGCATTGTCCGTCCCAGCGCACAATAGCGACACCGGCGTTGTCGCAACGAGGTTGCGCCACTCGCTCTCGTCGCGCGAGAAGATGCCGTTCATAAACTCATTCACGGTCCCGTCGCCGCCGACAAACACGAGCGCTTCGTACTTGGCGCGCAAGTCGAGCGCCGCCGCAATGTCGCGCGCATGGCCGCTGTATTGCGTCTCCTCCATGTCGCACTCGATGCCTGCTAACTCCAAAAGAGGCCGCCAGCGCGCAAAGATCGCCCGTCCACGGCGCTTGCCTGAGTGCGGGTTCACGACGACCTTGATCCGCCGCGTCGCTGTGGTTGGGACGCGCGCGAGCCACTTGACGAGCGACTGGACGGCGTGGCGCAGCTGCGTCGCGTCATCGTGGTTCGCAAACCGGAGCTCGAGCGTCTTGTACGACCGCAGCAATTTCTTGTCACGCGTCCCGCGACCACGCGACATGTAGTGCACGACGACTGCGTTCGGGTCGTTCGTTGCAGCCGCAGCGCCAAGTAGATCGTCGCTCGAGACGTAGCGCTGCTTGGACTGTTTGCGGAACACGGACGTGCGCGCAAGGGCGAGCCCTTCGCGGTCGAGCTCGACGTGCATGTGGCGCCACACGGGGCCCACAAGCGCCAGCACGTCCGCCTCCACGGCGCACTCGGTCGGGAACTCGCGCATCTGGTACGAGTACATCTCCCGCACGGCTTCGCGCGCCGACGCAGCAGTCGAGAACCGAAAGCGCATGTCGCGGTTCTCGATCGCGTTCGTTGCCGCAGCGCGCGCGGGGAAGCTCTTCGAGCGCACGAGCGGCCGGACGCCTGGCGGTAATGCAAACGAGCCGCTCTCGTTCTCGGTCGACGAGCTGTCTGCACTGCCGCGCCGCGCTGCGACTGGCAGCAACGACGTCAACGGCACGTCGATCGTCGTTGCGCGTCGAAGCGGTTTCGTGCGCACTGGCGCCGACTTGATAACGGCCGGCAACGTGTGCGAATTGTTGATCGTCGTAGGTCTGGTGCCTTTCGTCGTTGGTTTCGTTACTTTGCGCATCGTATCGCCATCGCCAACATGATTGTTGTTGTTACTGTCGTTGTCGCCCATTTCGTCGTCTGTGCTGTCGTCGTGCTCTGGTGTCGCTTCGAGCACCGGGAATGACTCCTGCCGCGAGAGGTCTTGGAACGATGGCTCGGTCGCGACCACCATAGTTCTGTGGTGTGTATGTGCAGAAAGGTGAGTTCGACTTGCGCGGCTGCTTTTTCTGTGGACTTGCAGTCGTGCGGACTTGCGCGACGATTCGTTTGTGCGACTGCGAATGCGCGTGCAGCGAGTTGTTGTTGTTTGTTGTGGATAATGGTCGGTCGTTTGCTGGCTTTTCGTGATTGGCAAAGCATAATCGTGCTTCGCGACGCAAACAACTTGCTGCTTGTATGCTAATACATATTGATCAGCGCGTCAACATTGCGACAGTTTCAACATCCTCACAACTGCGATTACACAAACAGGTTTTTATAGCTACCAAGCACACTTGAACACTCTCCTGAGACGAAGACATATCACGCTTCAGAGGTGCATATTTATAACGTCCATCCCGCAGTCGAAAATACAGCGTAGTGGACTTCAATTGAACCACACCACAGTAAGTGGGACCGGTCAGCATTTTGGAACAACGTTAGCACTATAACGAAATGCTCCAGTTGTGGCGCATTCACTACACAATACGCAGTTTTGCTGTCTGCAAAAACGTCAGCATATATACGCGCGCATCGGCCGCTTCAACTTGTTCAGGGTTTGCACTGCACTATGATAGAAATGATGGAAAATGACGAAATGTGCTTGTAATGAGCGATTCGGGATCGTGTGACACTGGCGCATGAAGCGATCATGCGCGGACACTCACGCGATTTGATTTCCATTCCTCTGAAGTGATACACTGTATGTCTGGTACCGTCATCATGGTTGTGGGTCTCATACAACGTTTGACAAGGAAAGTGACAAAGTGTACATGTTGTCGATTGTTTTTTAGTGGGTCCCGAAAAATTTGCTATGTTTTGCAAGTTGTCCATGTATCGCGATAATTTTTACATTTGAGTCCATGTTTCATGATTTGCAAATAAAGTGATACAAATTATCATCCTACATCTTACTAATCGGACTCATCAATTCACTCCTCGACTTTCCTCGCAACCTACACTCTCCAACTTTGATACACCCATGTTCTCGGCACTTGCGATTGCGCCATGCATTCGCAGCGGAGTAATCGATACATCATCCAAGCAACAATCAACTCACTTGTCCATTTGATGTCCACGACACATACAATGTTCGTCTTTCTTACGGTGTCTGTCCTTCTGGACCACTGACACGTCAGCATCGCTCGTCCTGTTGGTTGCTGCCATTCCGAAAGCCATGGACGATCGCAGTCTCGCGATGCGATCGGCGTGGGAGCGTCGGCACGAGCCACGATGCGTCAAAGCCGTTCGTGCCGCAGATCACACTCAAGTGGCGCTCGAGGCGTGACCGCGACTTGGAGCTGCGGCGACTCGTGAGCTGATCTGCGATGCGCGTAAACAGCGCCTCGAGGTGGATGCTATAGAGCTCCATAGCGAGCATGAGCGAGCAAAAGAGACCAAACACACTCGCGCCCGCGAGGCTCCAGAGCCCAATGCGGCCAGGCACTTGGTTGTCTCCAAAGCCACACGTGTCGCTTTCGCTACTGGAAGATGTTCGGCAGAGCGTGCGCTGGGCGAGGACAAACAGTGCCAAGTGGACGCTTGTGGTCGTGACGTACAATAGCAGCAGCAGGAACGCTTTCTGGTTCCCAATCCCAACGCAATTGTTCACCCATGGACTTCGAGCCAGTGCATCGTTAGTTGATACTACATACTCGACACAATAGCAGCCATAGACAACCGTACCAGTGGTGGTCGTGCAGTACAATGCACCGTGCACACGTGCTGCAGTGTTGTGCTCTAGTGGGGACATCACACACGTGTTAGCAGCGGCCATCAACAAGCAGTGAGTCAACGACATGCGACGCACCGCGATGGCCGGTAGATGCCGCACTCGTCGCAAAACAGCAGCAATGTGCCGTCGTCTTCGTGACTCTCGAGCTCGTGGAGCGGCATCTCGACCTCTTCTTCGTCGTACTCGTCGTCGTCATCGTCGTCACTGGTGGTGTGAGTGCCAGTTGTTGCGTTCAGGTCATCGTCACCGCCGACAGTGCTGTTGCTACTGCTTGACTCTGCTGCTGTCGTGTCTTGCTTGGCGCTTGGCGCAATTCCTGAGAGCGATGCAGGCACGGTCGCTGGGTTGGTCGTCATCACAACGACGTGCGACCACATGCACATGCCGAGCAGCGCAGTGAACCAGAGAGCGCTGAGCAGTCCAAGTGGCGAAAGCAGCCCGATCGAGTGCGAGATGGACACCCACGTCGCCAGCAGAGACGCAACCATGATGCACCATGCAAACCCAGCAATGATCAAGCCGGCTGGGTCCCAGAGAAACCAACGAGGTGGTGCGAGTGCGTCACGCAGCATCCGCTGCAATCGCTTGCTCACCGGCGCCATGATTTGTGATTGTCAGTTGTGTCGCGCAGTACTGGTATCAAATCAAACAATTTAAGCTTGTAGAATTTACACCGCTCAGTAAAACTATACTGCTATAAAAAATAAAAGTACTGTACCACAAACGCTATCGATTTTGCAAATTAACATCGAAGCGATGCAAAGTACGATGATGGCGAGTGCATCGTGCTGTTGTGGCTTGCTGGTGTGTCGCGCGGTCGTCACTAACGCGCTATGCGTGTGTGTGTCGTACTATGTCTACTCGTGCTCGCGTACTCTCTTGCTTTGTCTACCGTACAGACCCGCACGAAGAGAAGCAAAAGGTATGTGTGTTGCCTCCTGCCAGCAACACGTTGCTGCGAATGTGATGGTATGCGTTTAACACTATCGCTGTGCATCGTACCATACTCGCATGTATCCACACAGGCGCTGCTACAGCGCATCACAGGCTCCGTTGCGCGACTGAATGAAGTCGTGAAAGAGATCAACACGCAGATCGAGGTACGACCAGTGTGTTTGTGTTTGTGTGTGCACTTGGCGCCAATGTCTGTTCGTTTGCCTACAGTCGCGTGGCGCTCACACACATTCTCGCTACTGCAGAAAAGCGACGCGTTCCGAGACGACTTGGCGTTCACGTGCCAAGTCTGGAAAGGCTACGAGAGCCGCGTGCAGTCGCATTGTCAAGCAGCAGCTGTCGCCACTACAAGTAGTCACCAGCGGTAGACGGGTGTTGCATCCATACTCGCTATACGCGCACACATACACATACAAACAGTCCCACTCGATTTGTCACGTTGTTTAATTCGTCTTTGTTGTTGTTGTTGTATGGCGCATTCTCTGGCAAAAGTGTATTTTGCAAGTTCGTCACTCTTCTCGTTCGCCTCTTGCCAGAGAACAACATTTACAACTCCCACTCCCCTCCTTTCTGTACCCTGCTGACCCTAATTGCGCTGCAAATCCGCTGCGACCCACGCAGTCAGTGCTTTCAGCAGCTCCTGATCATGCTGCATGAGATGTGCATCGAGTTCGACTTGTTCAGGTGTTTGCTGCTGCTTGTGCTGTTGCTTGTGGTTGTGCTTCGAACGCGTCTTGTGCGTTGAACCAGACTGTTCGTTGGCACGCGTTGCATGGACCGTATGGAGGCGCACCAAGTGCCGATGGAACGCAGCGTGCAGTCGTTCGCGCAGCAGCAGCACGGCGTTCGCTTCGTTCTCACTGCTCACGTCAAATACGAACCAGTCGTCAATCACAATGCGCCACATTTGCATCGTCTTTGGTTCACCATTCTCCTCCTCCTCCTCCTCCTCCTCATTCTCCTGCTCCAAAGGGACGTCGACCATATCGACCACCACACTGTCGTTCGAACCCATAAACAGCAGCGGCAACAAGTGCGACGACAGCTTCGTGCCGTACTTGGCAGCACGGACGTTGCCGCTCTGGATCATCTCGTGAAACACGATCCACTCGGTCTTACTTCTTCCGACTTGTCCCTGCTGCTCGCCTCTAACTCTCGGCTCCCTCTTCCCACTGTAACTTCGCCCAGTGGGCCACCCACCACCCCCAGGGCTAAAGAACCGCGTCCACGTAAGCGCAGAGCTGCCGTCGATCTTGACTTTCACTTTCTCTTTCGACGTCCAATTGCGCGTCGCAGTCGTTTGTCCGTACTGCGCTAGCGGCTGCGCAAACAGCACGTTCGGGTACATCCCCACGGCCAACGCCATCACAAACGTCGTAAGCTTCTCAATCGGTTGCTCCACAGGCACCAATTGCGTCGCAAACGTCATTCCGAGCGCTTCCAATTCGGATTCCGACTGTTTATAGATCGAAACGATCTGATCGAGCGTCGGGCGATGGAGCATCTTTGTTCGACAGAACGACTCGAGCGCCTGATACGATCGATTTGCAGTCGCAGCGCCTACATACGCTTCCAACGCCTGTAACAGCACAAAGTGGTCGCTCTGCATCGCCAGTGGCAAGTTCCGGACAAACGATTGTTTCGATGTATCGACTGCACGGCGGTCGTCGCTCGACATGCCGAGAAAACTAATGAACGGATCCCGATACCCACTCAGCGCACACGTCGTTTCGAGGATCATACTGTAGCTTCCCAACAAATGACTCCACAATACGAGCTTTGCCATCTGGACCGATACGCCGCTGCTGTTACAAATGTGCCCCAAGTGCCACCCCAACAACGTCAAGTCTCCACTCTCTGCTGCCAACGCGCCAAAGCCAACGAGCCGCTCGAGCGATGCGTCGATCGCAGTCTCGGTCGGTGGATCCATCGCTTCGAGGAGAAACGCGCGCGCGTCTGCGATCTGGAGCTTGTGTTCAAACTGCAACAGCTTGATCTGCAACAGCAGCTCTTCGAGTGGCGTCGTCAGGAGCTCCGGGACCATGAACGACCGCATCGACGTCTCAAAGCGCGCCTGGGAGAACAACCGAAAGCAGACGCCGGGGCGGACGCGGCCAGCGCGGCCCGTGCGCTGGACACAGTTTGCGCGCGCGACCCACGTCGTCTGGAGCCCCATGACGAACGACGAAGACGTCGTTGCGGCCAGCGCATGTGTCTGTTTCGATTTCCCACAGTCGATCACAAACACGACGTCTTCGATCGTCAAGCTCGTTTCGGCAATGTTCGTCGCGAGAATCAACTTGCGCTTCCCACGTGGCGGCGTCACGAACGCGCGACGTTGTTCATGGGCCGACAGCCGCGAATGCAACAGCGCAAGTTCAAACGGTGTCGCTGCATAGTCATTCCGCTGCAACAATGCCCGCTCCAAGTACGAAATCTCTTCCCACCCGGGTAGAAACACGAGGATCGCGCCTTTTGCATTAGCGTCCGTCAAATCCAATGGAAATCGGCGATCGATCAGGTCCAACAGCCGCAACACGACGTCGTAATCGACTGCTTGGTCGCGCTGCAACGCGTTCTCGTGCTTCGTGTAGTTTGCTAGTAATAAATCTTTCTCGGCTTGCGTGACGCTCGCGAGTTGATGGTGTAGAGCAGCCAACGTATCGATCGGTCGTGGGGCGTTTGTCGTCTTGTTCGAAGCCGCGGTCTTGGGTTTCTTCGGCTTGCGTTCGTTCGGTTGCTGGCGGCTGCTGCTGTTGCTGTCGACAGCGTCAGCGTCCGTCCCAAAACACATGGCAACGTGCAAACCAAACGCTTCTTCGTCCACAAAGCCGCTGCGATTACACATTGGACACTGCAGCTGCTCTTCGTCCTCGTCTTCGTCCTCTTCCTCTTTATCTTGCATCGTAGCGCCATCCGTGTACGCGCGGTTCGTAAAATCGGTCTGCTCTTTTTCCAACAGCGCCAGTGCATCCTCCAAGAACAGCGTCGTGACTGGAAAGCACCGCCCGCCGGCCATTTCGAGCATCGGCGCGTCAAATTCCGGCTGGAAGTACGCACTAAACTTCTCAACTTGGATCGTTGCGCTCATGAGGATCACACGCAAGTGCGGTCTTTGACGTAAGATGCTCGTCTTGAGCAGAATCAGAAGATAATCAGTATACTGATCCCGCTCGTGGACTTCGTCCAAGATCAGATGCGAGAACCCGACAGCCAATGGATCGCTATTCAACCATTTTAGGAGCGTCCCAGTCGTACAAAAGATCAATTTCGACTGTTTCGCGTCGTACGAGGAATCAAATCGGATCGCATGTCCAACTTCCTTGGAGGTCGTTGCTGAACGTTCCCGTGCGACGCGCTCGGACAGCGACAACGCGCTCAGCCGACGCGGTTGCGTACAAATGATGCGCGTTCGATCGAGCGTTCCGCGCGCCGCGGCGTCGTCCAAGAGAAACTGCGGGATCTGTGTCGACTTGCCACACCCCGTGTCGCCCGACACGACGATGATCTGGTTCGATTCAACAAGACGGAGCAGCTCGTCGCGGTACGCAAACACTGGGAGCTGCTGTGCCGCTGGTGCGGGTGTTGCGAGCGGCTGCACGCGCGGCGTCAACGCGAAATCGATGGGCGGCAATGCACGGAATGCTGCGCGGCCGACACTGCGCTCGTGGCGCAATGCAAACGACGCCATGTCGCGCGTGGGGACAGCGCCGTAGACGTTGTTGTCGTGATGGGCGAGCGTCGGCGCGTATTGCTCCAAATACGCAATCACGGGCGGTGGGAGCCACGCACACGTCTGTGGGTTCATCGCCATGGGCGCGACGCGAAGCGAGACTTGCTCCAAATTCGCGTTCTTCTTGACTTTTGCAACTTGGATGAACCGCCCGGCGTCTTTCTTCCCGGAGCTCTTCGTGAACAGTCCGTACTTGACAGCTTGTGAGTGGATGTACCGCCGCTGCGTGTTGTCGTACTCGGCTGGGAAGCTCAGCTCTGACCGTGAGCCATCTTCCATGAGTGCAACGAGCTGTGCATTCACTTCCATGCAGAACGCTTCCGGAAGATTGATCTTGGCGTGCAAACCGCCGCCTTTGCCTTTACCGCCACCACCACCA
>JAADXH010000326.1:0-26387 GCA_023337595.1 Globisporangium camurandrum
ATTCTGAAGTAATGAAAAGTGCTCTAGAATGCTCAGATTGACAGAAACCACATATCTAAACAGCATCAATCAAATCGCAGCCGTTCAAAAGTTACTTATCAAAACGTGGGTGGTTTTAAGTTTTTGACCGGGGGTGTATACCATTGGCTGGAAACACGACGCATAGCAGCATCTACGTATCAATGGATCCACGAGCAATGTCGCGTTTATCAAATACAAGAACATAGATATTTTACCGAGGCCAATGCTCTAAAGTTTGTGATAAATAGTAATGTATTTGCCTAGAAATAGTTCTTCATCCCAACGTCAAATATTTCGCTAGTAGTATATCTTCATCCCAGTACTGATTCGAAATATATCCTCACCCACGGATGTCAAACAGGTTGCTGTCGTGGGCGCGAGATCGGTAATACGAATGAAAAACATGCGTAGAAATTGCGATAGTCCGCAATATGCATTATTTCGCATATTTATTGCCGATACACACACTTGTTGTTGAAATTTGGAATATAATTTTTATCGATGAAGCCAGTTTCTCTTTTGTTATGCATTGTCGTTGCTGCTGGCAACCGTTCTAGAATCAATTTATATATTTTGTGACACGGTTGCTTATACAATTCACAAATACATTTAACTTAAAAAAAGTTTGAGTTGACGTTCGTGTTTGAGCTGTTTACAACGTTGGACACTTGCGGACTGTATTTCAAATAATTTGTGTATTTGCACACTATGTTGCTGAAGTACATCTCCATCGTTTAGTAAACGGCCGTGAAAGTTCACCAGATCGAAATCGAATGATTCTATTCCTATGCCAAGTTTGTTGTCTGCTAATTTCATTTTACTTACGGGGGCTTGCAAATACCAGATCTAGCACTTAAAATACGGAAATGGACTGATTTGTGTATCCAATGATATCCATATATTTCCATTATTGTCTGACTTTACACATCTGCCAATATTATTTTGAACGAATGTGCAGATTTGAGTTGCTGATTGCTGGATACGCAAGTGGGCTCGATTAATAGATATAGTTTTGTACTTTGTGCTGTGTTTTTGCTTACATAAATTTCTGTTTATAATAATAAAAATGCTGTTTAATGAGTGGAGTTCAAAGTTCATTTATCAGGTATTCTCAGCATTTAATTTGACAATGATCAAATGATAGCGCAAGTGGCACCACTAAGTAGTGTTGGTTTAGTTGTCAATATCGCTCATAAGTTTCCATCGAAACAGCACGGGTGATCGCCAATCAACCAAAAACAAAATCCTAATACATTTTCGTTTTCTTAGTCGTTGGAGTTATCTAATAGACGAGCACATAGTTTAGTTATATTTACCTATAATATCGGGCAACGTTCACCACACTAAATTTCATTTGTCAGTAGGTATTAAGGCAGACTAGTACCACGAAGAACTGTACATGCTAAATGCGAACGTATTTAAAAGACACATGCACCAAAATTAGCTTACATACAACTTACAGTAAACAAAAGACATTTCTGGCCTGACCTTCCATTGTTCTTATAGCCGAATATCACTTTATAGAACACACATATTTCACACACTGTTCGCAAATATATTGAGCATTTTAGAGTTTGATACAAATATAATACAATTACATGCAATGCTAATTACGATAGCATGACGGTTCGGACCGAAAAAGCAGTTAGTACAATTCGGACTTACGTAAAACGTAATCTTTTTTACTTTAAAATGATTTGATATGATTTGACTTCAAGCAAAAAGTACCATTTGCAACAAACTTACAATCGATAACACAGCAGCACGAACATCGAGAGTGCCCCTCCGCGAGCCTGTACAAGTGGCAAAAGAGTGGAGCGACTATGAATGGTGTGTTGCGTGCATATGCATGACGATGCTATGCAAGTGATTGGGTCTGTGCATACCGGCGACTCGTTCACATGCATTTCCTTGTATTGGCTTAATGCTACTTCCAATAGACTTGCAAGTTACCTGTATTCATCGAACGCAGCTTTGCAGTAGGTTAGCACCGCTCGCGTCATGTGGCGCTAGCCTCAAGATGAAATCACTCTGCTGCGCACGCGACTTTTAAAGTCAACAACCAATGCAACATAATAAGCGTGTATATTCAATGTATGGGACGATACTAAATGTACTAATGCATACTTTCGCACACGCTTAGGCGACAAGCAGTCAGACAATCCGGAACCGGTGAACCAGACGCTCAATCGACGGATCACGCACAAGACCCCGCTGCGTAAGTGCATTGTGCGCAATGATGATATTGTTCAACTTTCCTTCGCTGTGCATGATCTTCAGTGTGCCCATGTCCTCGACGAAAATCAAGCGCCGTGCGTTCAGCTTCCACGGCGTGATTAAGCACTTTCGTCTTGCTGACAACGTCGCCTTTTATCACCTCGAGCCCTTGCGACAAAAACAGCTTCATGAACGCTACGGTGAGCTTCATGTCATGCACTCGATGTTTGCTGTGACGCTGCGAGCCAGATTGATCGCAAAAACATTCGCACCAAACGGCAACGAGACTTTTGCGAGCTGACTTGCGTTTCTGCTTGCCTTGCGTACTATCTATTCCCAAAGACAATGGTGCTGCGGCTCCAAGCGCCAAAGACGACGACGACGCTGCAGCTTTAAGTGTGTGGTTTGGTCGCTCTGATTCTGTTCTCGTGTTTATTTGTTTCTCTAAATTGGCGACTCGCTGCGGAATCACTTTGGTTTGCTGAAGCAGCTCTTTGTTTTGCTCCAACAGGATTTCAAGCATGCCACGTGTGCCATCGTCAAGTGCGGCTGGCGGTGGAGTGATCGCAGCGACGACTGCGGCAATCATGCTCTTGCGCACGGTGAGTTACCACGCAAGCATCTCGTGTTCTGTTATGCCGACAGCTGACATTGCGCGGCGAACACGTTGGATGTACTGACTTGTTGCGCTTACATCACGCATGTCTGGGTAGTGCATGATGACGCAGGCAGTAAAAACCTCGAGCACATCGTCACGGATGCTCGTCTTGTCACTAAATCCGCGCGCGCTATTGAACAAGTTGTCCCGCACGAGCAACACTCTAGTGTGTACAGCACTTTCGAATTCGCTGAAGCCTGGCAGTTTTGCGTCACCGTCGTGCGACCATCCACTTAGAGTCTAGGCAACTTTCTGATCTTCTTGCGTGGTATTTATAATGTATGCAAACCCTTTGCTCAACGAATTCAGACTCCAGCCACCACGGTCGAGTATCCATTGCATGCCGAGGTTCCAGTCAGCGTTTGCGTGCTGTGCAGCGCCACGGCGAAACGAGTGCGAGGTGAGCCCCGATGTCAGTGCTGTGCCATCTGCTTTGCACTGCTTGCTCACAAGTTAGACAATGCGATTGACATGTGCATGGACACCAACAGATTTCGATTGCGCGACTCTTGGTGCTGACAACGGTGGTGATGACAATGGTTGCTCCGATTGCCCAAGTTGTAGCACTTGCATCAAGCCGCGCGTGTCGTTCAGTGAGTCGAGCGAGGGCTTGTCAGTTTAGGACTTGATGGGAAGGTGAGGCAGTAGACTTGGCGATGGTGATGACTGCATGACGATTGCCACAGCGAGAGAATGCACTGGTTATGATGCAAAACTGACACAGTCTTTGAACATTGCAATGCCTTGCTCACTCGCAGACTTCATACATTTAAACGTAAAGAAGAGTACTCCTTCTGTCACACGCCCAGATAGATAGTCAGTTAGTTTTGCATGCAGAGAAGCAACACCAAGACAATTAAGTTGTTTAGGAGAACACACATTCATGCACGGACCTAAATAGACAGAAGGCTGTCGCTTGAGCAATACAGATGCGTCAGAGCTTCTCCCAAACATGAACCACAGCATATGGAGGAGAGCATCGCCCTCATAGTCTCGCGTTGTGATCGCATGCTTATACAGTGTCCGTGCGATACTTTCAAAATCGTTTTTGTGCACGCTGGTGCCTTGTTGACAAACCCATCGCTCCTTTTCGCGCAATGCTTTTCGATTGTCGATGTAATTTTTAATAGCTTCCGCTCGCAACGCGCTCGTAGCAGCTTGTAGCGGTCGAGGTAGCGGGTTTTGACGTTGCCGAAGTACGACAACACCGTGCTTGCCTTGAGCTGCGTGCCGGCGCGTCCGGTTCTGAGCACCAAGTGCGTCGCAAATCGGTCCAACAGGAGAACAAGCGTGCCCGCCGCCGCGTCTTGCTTGATGGAGCTGTCGTGCTCGCGTGTGGCGCGATTCTCAGCCAAGAACGCGTCGTAAGCGCTCAGCGCTGTCGCGCGCGTGCGCTGCGTGCTCGAGGCAATGAGCGACCGCACAGACATGGTTCTTCGTGTGAAGTTGCAATTTTTTGTGATGACAATGTGAGAGACAGCGCATTTATTATCAAATAGCTATGGCGTCATTAGCGTCCGAACTGTGATGATATTGCAAGAGAAACGATTAGACTTGACTATGTTATGCAGGCATTTCACATTTGAAATTGTTTCGGACCAAATGCGTCCGAAAAGGTCCATATTATTATATTTCTCGTATTTTTTGTTTGGTCGCCTGTGATTAGTTAAAAATATTGCAGAACCAATTTTTATTAGCTAAAAATAGATTGATTTATTGTGGTCACTTTCCCTTTGTCCGAACTTTAATGATATTCATCGTTATTATGTAATATAGGAAATATATAACTATTGCAATATATAAACTAAATTATTGAATGACTTCTTATGTGCTATAATTTTGTCAATAATGTATTGGATCTGCTGTTTATCTATAAGTTTCATGTAACGACAAACGATGTGAGGACATCAACTAAATAGAATGGAGCACAGATGTAGCGACTCATTAGCTCGAAAATACGTTATGAGTTGTGCAACTACTGTACCATTGGCAGCAATGACATTGCGCCTAGACGTGTTGCAACCCATAGTGCAAGTGCTATACACTCGAAGAGACCAAAGACCTTTTGCCAAGTACAGTATAGTATTGTTTGTTCGTACCGTATATACCAAGAGGCATACTGGTACCGGTAAAAGTACTCCAAACTGCCACTGTTGAACCGCTTATCGTGGGCATGGTAAGAGTGATAAATCAATCATGCAAACGTAAGTGTGCAGGTCGCCGCAACAGCTCACGAGGACGGCAGTATTGGTCCGACCTAGCAATTGCGGAGACTGCCGCGTTTGGGGCAATCGCCATGTACACGTGGCGCGTGATGCAGACGAACCGGAATTGTGCACACGTCGCGACGTCGCGACAACGAGGCCATGAACGACACTGATCTGTCTCTTTTTGTGCTTTTTTGCTCTATGTAAATTACAAACAGCCAACGTTGCGTCTGAGTCAAAATGTTTGACTCGATGTTTGTAGCAAAGCATTTGCCGCGATAGAAACAACAAACCCCCTTTTGCTCCCGACGACCTCGCAAAATCGACAAAGTCGCAGAGAAGAAAAGGCCAGCGCCGAGCGCAGCCGCACGCAACACGACCCACCCCGCGTCGCACGCACCTACTAGCGAGCGAGTGCGCGAGCGTGTACGTGCGCGACTTACGCGCGTCGAGAGCGAGGGTGCGTGTTCATTGCACTCTGCTTTTGCTTTTGCTTTGGACGGCACAAGCAGCCAGTAAACGCCAACCCGCGCCACTAACCGCTTTGTATGCACCTGGGTGCATGTATCGCATCGATCTACCACCAGGGTCACAACTCGACCTCCCCCATCGTCTCGCAAAAACGCGCGCGTGTGTGTGAGTGTGTGCGTAGACACACAACCGCACACGCACGCGCTCCGTCTGCAAACACTCATAGGAGGGAAACACTCTTCCACATCGACAAAGCAGCAGCAACAGCGCACGACGACGATGTCGTGGGTGTGTGAAGCCTGCCGCTTCCCCAACGAAGAGGACGGCGCCGACGTGTGTCGTGCCTGCGGGTCCGATCGCTCCACCTCCAACACCAACAGCGACGACGCGACGACCGACAACGACGACAGCACCAACGACCCCAATGCCGAGTCCGCACTTATCGAACCGTACGTCGTCGTGATCGAATTGCCGGCCAAGGAAAAGCTCGGCGTGAAGCTCATGCCCCCAAAAGACGGTGTGATCAACCACGGCTTGAGCATCGACAACATTGACAATCCACTGCTCGAACATAAAGTCCAAGCCGGTGACTTGATCGTCGCAATCGGTGGCAACAACGTCCACATGATGGGCTTTTCGAATGCGATCGATCTCATCCGCAAGCTCCCCCGACCGCTTGCGATCTCGTTTGAAGTCGATGAACAGCGGCGGCAGCAAGTTGCACGCGAGAAGAACGCTGCAAGCAGCGAGCAGGATCTAGATACGGAATTGACGACTTATGCGGTTGTGTTTGACGAAGGACCGATGGGGTTGAATTTAGAGGAAGCTGTGCGCTACGGGATCGACGGTGCTGTCGTCCGTGCATTGAAAGGCCAAGCGAAGAGCAATGGGATGATCACGGTCGGTGACATTGTCTACAAAGTGAACGACATTGAAGTGCTGCGGATGCCATATTCGGAAGTCATGAGCGTCTTGCGCGATGCGCCACCGCCGAAGACACTGCAGTTTGTGCCGAAAGATAAATTGGCGGATGTCCAGCGCGTGAATTCACGCCATTCGGAATCGTTTCGGATCCGTGAATCGCAAGCGAATATGAAACAGAAACTACTGAAAAGTCCACGGATCGTGAAAGACGATGGCAACGACGACGACAACAAGTCGATTTCACAATTGATCATCGACAACAAAGCTGCGACGATCAAGAAAGGCCGGATGTACAAACAGGGACGCGTGATGCGGAATTGGAAGAGCCGGTACTTTGTGCTGAGCGTCAGTAAGATCGAGTACTTTAAGAACCCGTCGTCGACGACGTCGCGGGGCGAATTGAGCTTCCTCGACAATCGCTGTACCGTGCGATCGTTACCGGCGACGTCGGAAGTTGTGTGCAAATCGCCGAACGTCGCTGCAGATTTTTTACTCGAGATGCGCGTCGGCGACCGTCGATTGGTGATGGCGTGTACGTCGGAAGTCGACAAGAAAGGCTGGATGGATGCGATTAAACTAGCGATCGACGCGTCGAAGACCGTGAACAAGACGCAGTCACCGAGTGAATCACTGCGTGAGATGAAAGCATTGCGTGCACAGCGCACGGACTCGTTATCGATCGAAGGATCGCAGCTGTTTTTAGATCGGAATGGCCCAGGACGCTTGTCGCAGTTCAATTACGATACGTTTGTGACGCCAGTTGTGCACGTCGGTGTGATTTCTGCAACAAACTTGACGAAAGAAGGCAGTACCGTGAACGCAATGTGCGAAGTCACCGTTGGCGCCGAGACGTTCAAGACGTCGATCGTCAAGAACCAGCGCTCGCCGGTCTGGAAACAGGACAACTCGGCGTCGTTTGAAGTCCCGGTGGAAGATATGGTCGTCGAGGTTCGCGTATTTGACGAACATACATTCCGCGCTTCGTCGTTGATTGCAACGCTGACGATTCCGCTCAAGTCGCTACCGAATATGCAGAAGAAAGTCAAGAAATACCCATTGGCACTCGGCAGCCGCTCGGCCGGTGCAGTCTTGACGCTGTCGCTCGAATACATCAATCGTGGGAAAGCGCAGATCCAGAGCCAGGAGCGCGGTCGATTGGGCCGCGATCTTAGTCGCTCCGGCGTCATGAACGACGAGATGGGGCAGATCAAGCTCCAAGCGCAGATGGCCGCTGATGAAGCGAGTCACCACGCTGCACGGGCAGAAGAAGAAGCGCGCGCGCTGTTGGAAGAAGCGCGGAAGAAAGCCGAAGCGGCGATGGCGGCTGCGTTGGAAGAACAGGAGCAGGGGAAAGCTGCCGTTGAAGCTGCGATGGCGGAAGCGGCGCGCGCGAAAGAAGAGGCCGAGAAACAATCGGAAGAAGCACAACGAGCGCACGAAGAAGCGCGCAAGTTGATTGAAGCGAACCGGCGGATCCAGGAAGAGTCGACGAACGCACAGAACTCACAGGTCGCCAGCGCATTTGGCGAATATCGGAACATGGTACTGGATGGCATGTCGCACGACGACGTCCGGACGAAGATGGCGGAGAACGGCGTCGATGATGCGAGCATCGCTGCGTTCTTTGACGGGATCAATTCGTACGACGAGAAGATTCGAGCACTGCAGGCCGAAGTCGAGAAGCTCAAACGCAGTCGCTCGGTCCGACAGAAAGAAGAGCCGAAAGTCGATCAGTTTGCAAACTTGGATGGCGATCAAGTGAAATTGTTGCGGCGGCTGTTGAAATTGGAAAAGCAACTACAAGAAGCAGGGATTGCAGTCGCTGCTGACATTCCGTACGAAGAAGCAAAGCAAAAGGTCGAAGAGATTGCCCGGCGGATGCAGGAGATCGGATCAGCTGACGTGACGCATCCAGACATGACGATCCAGAAACAATTGCGCGACGAGTACTATCGATTGGAGCAGGATATGGAGAAATACAACACTGCGTTGATGCTCACGGATGAGTATGCGGCGGAAGAAGCACGGAAAGAGCGCGAGTGGGAAGAGGAAAACTTGGACGATAACATTAAGGCGTTGAAAGCGATCCGCCGTATGATGCCGGTCGATATCAAGAAGATGTCGGAAGCCGAGTTGGAATCGACCGTCACGCCGAACGGCCAGCGCATGACGCGCGAAGTCGCACGCAAGTTCAAGCGCACGAACGTGTTGGAGATGCTCCGGATGAACCCAGCGACGATCGCACGGAACCATCCGTCGCTGCTCGAGAATCTGCGAGTGACCGGCCTCACGGTGTTTGAACGCCGTGCGTTGCACATCCATCTGGCAGGTATCGCTGAGCAGTGGAAGAGTCAACAGGGCGACGAGATGACGAAAAAGAAGTACGAGTGGTTCAAGACGTTGAAAGAGACGTTCAAGACTGTCGTGAATTCGTACAATCGCCATGTGAAGCAGTACGGACCGCAGGATAACCATCCGTATGCGACGCGCGACGACCCGGGCATCGGGTGTCCGCTCTTAGGCAAACAATGTCCGATCAAAGCGAACAACGTGCCGTCGTATACGATCGACTTGGGGTACCCTGAAGGTGACGTGTACGCCGAAGTCGCTGCGATCAAAGGCAATGCAGACGACGCTGGTGCGCGCGCGTTGGCGGAAGCACGGGAGTTGGCAGTCAAGAAGCTCGCGAACTCGCGGGCGGATACGTTGAAGAAGCACTACAACAACAAGGTCCGATTGGTTGCTGAAGCGAGCGGCGTGTGTGGCCACTACGACTCGTCGATCGATACGATCGAGAACACGCAGCTCCAGTGGTTCCAGGACCGTTTGAAGCATCGCTTGAACCAGACCGAGACCGCTGCGACGATCAAAGCTGAGCTGACTGCGTTTGGCGAGCTGGTGAACGAGCTCCGGCTCTCGAGCATCAAGTACGCCGAGCGCTCGGGCATGAACTTGTCGGGCAAACGGAACGCAGCGACCGATACGCCGGATACGCGGTCAGCGGTCGAGTGCAACCTGTCGATGCTGTTTATCGACGCCGTAAACGATCTGTTTGACGGCATGGAGGAGCGCATGAAGGACGTGAAAGCGAGTGACAAACGCCTCGTGTCGGCGCTCACGACGATTCGCGACGTGCTGAAAGATATGCGGGAGAAGAACATCGGGACGCTTGCGAGCGTGAAAGAGAAAGGCCCGCCGAACACGCGGAAGATCAAGACGCGTGCCGAGTTGTTGAAAGAAGCGAAAGAACGCAATGCAAGTGAGAGTGGCCCGCCGCCTGCTGCTGCTGCTGCGGAGAGCGCTGGCCCCGAGCGCGCGCCACATCCGATGATGGCGACGCGCGGTCGTGGCCGCAGTGGCCGTGCCGGCGGTCGCAACGACATGTTTGCAGCGATCGCAGCACGCGGCGGCGGCGGTGGTGGTGACGACGATGCAGCTGGCGGTGGCGGTCCCGGCCGCGGCGGTGACCTGTTTGCTGCGATCCGTGGGCGTGGTCGTGGGCCACCGGGTCGTGGCGATCTGTTCTCTGCGATCGCTGCACGCGGTCGCGGTCGTGGCGGCGGCGGCGGCGACGACGATGCAGCTGGTGGCGGCGGTGGACGGGGCGGTATGGACCTGCTGTCTGCGATCCGTGGCCGTGGCCGTGGACCTGCGGCGCCAGGTCGGGGCGACTTTTTGTCGGCGATCGCGAACCGGAAAAAGGCCGAATAGGAAGGAGGAGCGATAGCAACGACACGACAGTCTGATACACCAACACTGTAGAAACCTTCCCCACAGGTCGGCTCTTGCGTCAATTCGATAGAAGAGAGAGAAAGAGAGAGATAGAGAGAGCAAGAGAGAGAGCGACGAACGCATGTTTTGAAAATGAAAGACAGAAAATTGGACATTTGCGTGTTAGGTCGCCTCTGCGCTCCGTCCGTCGACGCCTTGCTACAGTCCTCGTGCTTCTAATCGTCACGGAACGTCGGCGTCGCTTTGCTCATGAGCGCCCCGATCGCCTGGACGAGGTCGTCGCTATAGAGCACTGCGGCGTTGTGGTACCGGACCTGCTGGAGCGCATCGACGGTCGAGTGGTCGCGCTGGTAGTGGATCGTCTGTTTGATGCCACGGATCGTGATCGGACTCTTCGTTGCGATCGTCGCTGCCGTGTCCAGCGCATGTGCAAGCAGCGCGTCGTGGTCCGGCAGCGTCTGGAGCACGAGCCCGAGCCGCGCAGCCTCGACGCCGCTAAAGTTCCGACCCGTGAACGCAAGCTCTTTCGCGTGCTGCTCGCCAATGAGCTTCGGCAAGCGCTGGAGCGTCCCAACGTCTGCGATGATTGCGAGATCGACTTCCTTGACGCTAAAGACAGCCGACGCGTCGGCGTACCGCAGATCACACGCTGTGATAAAGTCGACACCGGCGCCAATGCACGCGCCGTGGATCGCAGCGATCACGGGCACGCGACAGCGCTCGGGCGCTGAGATGATCTGCTGGAAGCTGTCGATCACGCGTATGAGCGCTTCGCGCTTGCGGCCGTCGCACGACTCGGCGGCTGCGAGCTTCTGGAGCGTCGCAAATACATTCAGGTCCATGCCGCTCGTGAACCCTTTGCCTTCACCGGAGATCACGACAGCTTTGATCGACGTGTCGAGCTCAATGAGCTCAAACGCTTGTGCGAGGTCGCTCCACATCTGCATGTTGAATGCATTGATCGCCTTCGGGCGATTCAGTTTCATGTGCAGCACATTGTCACGCGGCAGCGACAGCGCGAGTGTCTCGTACGTCTGCGTCGCGACGTCGAGCGTTGTGGCTTTCGTGCGCATCCAGCTACTCAAGTGCTCGGCGTCGCTCGCTGGTGCGCTGGTCGACATGCGCATTGCAGAAGCGAGGAGCGGATTTGGCGTCGTTGCACGCAGCACGTGCGCAGAGCGTGTACAGGCGAGTGCTTTACGGAGCGCAAACATCGTGGTAAGTGGCGAATGCAGCAGGAGTAGTGAGAAGGTACTTGATGGCGATATCGTCGTTCAAAAAAATGCTCGATCTCGTCGGGTAGTTAATAAGAATCCGACGAGATCGAGCATTTTGAAAAAATAGTGCGAGAAGATGAAGCGACAGATAGATGGAGAGACAGAGAGAGACGGAAAGAGATGGAGAGTGAGAGCTAGTGCGCTCAGACGCAACGCATGCTGTAGCCTAGCATGATCAATTCGCCATCGCCTACTCTCCTCAGCTCTTGACAAACGACGAGATCCCAAGGAGCGACGCAATCTTCTCCTGCTGCGACGTGCTCTGCTTGTAGACTGACGAGAGCATCGACGGACCCAATGCTGCGTACAGCGACCGCAGGAGCCGCGTATTTGCGTCTTTCACGTCGCTCTTGGCCTCTTTCACGAGTTCCAGCGCAAGTGGCAGCACGTATCTACTAACACGCACGAGTACATAGGCACGTAGACAGCAAAGCAAGTAGACAGGCAATGGTGAGTACAGCAACAGGCACGATATTCTACCGTAAACCAATTAGACACACATAGCGTCAACTGCACCTATTGATTGCGTACTGGCTCTTAGTATCGTCCCGGCGCTTTGCGACCAAGTCGTCGAGCACGTCGAGCAGCAGTGGCTTGATCCGTGCGTTTGCGTGGCGCGCCACGGCTGCAAAGTGTTGACACAGCAGTTTTGCATCGACGTGGTCGCACACGATGCGCACGACGTCGCGCGAGAGTGCTGCGAGTTTTGGGCTGTTTGCTGCGAGGTTCTTCGCAAGCGCCGGGACGAAGCTCGAGAGCACGAGCTCCATGCTGTCGCCGAGCGCCGGAACGATCTGTGCGATGCACTCGAGCGCAAACACGTTTACTTTCGCGTTGCCGTCGTCCATGCGCTTGAGCAGCGCGTCAAACAGCGTCGTGACTTTGCCGCTGTCGGCAAGCGCGCGCGCGACGCCAGTGCTGCAGACATAGGCGGTTGTTGCTTGCAGCGCGTCGAAGCGGTCTTTCCAGTTGCTGCTGTCGAGTCGCACCTGCAGTGCGTCGAGTGCGGCCGTGTCGACTATTGTGGACGCAGCAGCGCTTGGCGCTTTCCGCGCTGCGGCGGACGGTAGACTGCTATTGCTATTGCTATTGCTGTTGCTATTGCTGTTGCTGTTGCCTGCAGACAATGCACCACCTACTCTTTTTGCAGAGTTTGTACGTGGTGTCGCTGTCCGTGGCGTCACCGGCGTTGACGCTGCCGCCTCAGACGCTAGTAGCTTGGCTTTGGTAGCAGCAGCTGTAGCAGGCGAGGCTTTAGCGGCAAGAGGCGCGTACCGCGTCGTGCCATTGAGCACTTGGTCGACTTTCGTGCGCGCAGTTGCGGGTACGAGCTTCTTGAGCCGCTCAGCGTCCATGCGCTGCTCATAGCAGAGGTACAAGATCGACTGCTTCGCGGCGTCGCGCACTTCATTGTTCGAGTCCTCGAGGCACTTACCGACGACTGCAATGGCTGCTGGCAAGTCCCGACTGTTTGCTGCGCTATCGCCTAGACTCACAATCAGCGTATGCATCGCACGCGCGACTTCCCGACGCAGTGGGACAGCTTTGCTACCCAGATGCATCGCCAGCGCAGTGACGACGCGACTCGGCGAGCAGTGAAGGATCACAGCGTTGATCGCGGACGTCGCCGACTCACAGACGAACGTATTCGAGTCTGCGCTGCGTTTGATCAGCACGGCGACGATCGCTTCAACTTCCGGATCCATCGACCGCTCGAATGCGGAGCACATGGACTCGAGCGCCAAGAGCGCGTTCTTCGAGACCGTCGAGCGTAAGTTTGGGACCTGCCCGAGCACGTCCTTCGTCACGGCGTGGATCTTGTCGTCGAGGAATGCTGAGTGATGCAGCGCAAGGCGTCGGAGGATACTGAGTGCATCGAACGTGTCTTCCCAGTCCGTCCCACGGATGCGTGCGAGGAGCTTCGCAGTCTCTTGCTTTGGGTTGCCAACCGGCGTGAGCTCCGATACGTCGAGGTACCGCGGCTCTTGCTTTCCAAATGACCCGCCAACGGGTGTAGGGCGTCCAGTAGGTTTGTCGTCATTGCCAGGCGCCTTGAACGCTTTCTTCTGTAGCATGTTGCTTCCGCCGGCTGCTCCTTTGCTCTGACTCTCACGTGTCAGTGGCGACGCTGTCGACACGTCCGCAGTGCTCATGTCGATGCTGCGGGGGCTGTCATTGCTGTTGATGTTGCTGTTTGCGCTGTCTTGCTTTGCTTTTGCTTCCAGTCGCTTGCGCGTCGCCAGCGAGATCGGCCGCCCTGCTGCTGGCGCTTTACCACTCGGCACGTACGTGTCCTCGACGAGTGCGAACGCATCAGCGTCGAACGTTGCCGCACTGTTACTACTACCATGCGCAGCACCACCACGAAGCGGCTGCTCACTGACGCAGTCGATCACGCGTGAATGACTGCGCGCAGCAGGCGGCACCGCTTCCATGTCATCAATGTCATCAATGTCGTCGTCGTCGTCGTTGTTGTCGCTACTCGCATAACTGCTCGCGCGTGCAAGTGATCGCGTCGTCGGCGATTTCCTTGCAGTAGCAGCGCAAGGAGGCGCCGAGCGATTGCTGGCCGTCCGTGGACTCTCATGGCGCTGTCGGGACACGAGCGTTTGCTGCTTTCGAGGCAAGCGATTCGGCTGCTGCTGCTGTTGGTCTGCTATCCTATCGCTACTATTATGAGCAGCGGCGTCGCACTCGTCATTGTCGTCGTCATCATCCAGCACCGCGTTGCGCGTTGCTTGTGCGTACTTGGACACGATCGGACGATCTCCGTCGTCCTGTGTCGTGCGACGACCACTAAGCTGTCGCTGGAGCGTCTGGGGACTCGACTGCGACTCGGTCGTTGGTATTCGAGGCGGCGCTGCACTTGGGTAGCCAGCAGCAGCTGGTGGTGCCTTCTCGACTGTAACGTCGCCGCTTCGTCGCAAGCGTCGACTGCTGTTTACAACTGCACTTGGCACTGCGTCCATCGCTGCGTCGATGCAACTGGGAGGCGCCTGCGAACGTCGACTGCGTTGGTGGCTACTGCTCTCGCTACTGCTCTCGTCGCTATAGACGAGCGCTCTGTGGTCGCTGCTACCATCGACAACGTCACCATTCGCGTTGCTCAGCAGCTGCTTCGTGCTCGACGATTTGCGCAGCTGCGTCGCTTTGCGCTTGAGCATCGACAATTTGTCTGCGATCGGCACACGCGCTGTGTCGCCGTCTGCGTCGCTGTTGGACTGGAAGTACGACCGATCGCTCAAGCTCCCGCGGCTCGCGAGCGCAGGACGTACGCAGCTGCTGCTGCTGCGGTCGCTCTCTCTCGCACTGCTCGCTGGCGCCAACAGGTTGGAGATTGACGACGCTGTCGTAGGCGACGGCAGCAAGTGGCGACTCGCGCGCACGATCGCAGGCGCCTCGTGTGCTGAAAAGTCCCTCGACGCCAGCATCTGCAGCTCTGACGCACTACTCAGTGACTTTTCAACTGGAGAGTAGCCATAGCTGCTATTGCTACTGCTGTTGAATGCCGCCGCAACAGGCGCGACGCTCGCGCTACATGGGCGACTACTGTTGCTTCGAGTTGTTGCCATCGTCGTTGCAAAGCGCACGACGCCACTATCGAGCAGCGTTGCAACCATTTGCTTCGGCTGCTGCAGTCGGCGTCGGAAGCCGTCGATGTCGACACGCTCGCTCGTAATGTCGTCGAGCGTCTCGACTACGAGGTCTGCGATGTCGGATCGCACGGTCGTTACTGCGAGCACAGCGCCAGCTTCGAGCGCCATCGATCGGACGCTCGCACTACTGTCGCTGAGCAGCCAGCCGAGCATCTGCAACACATCGTGGATGAGCACATTGCTATCGACGCTGTCGCCGATGCGCTGCACGCCAAGCAGCAACGCGATCCAGACTCTAAGCGCTTCTTCACGCACTTGCAACCGTCGGTGCTGCATCGAGCCATGCACCAGCGCGAGGCTTGCGCGCGTCGCGCTGATGACTTTGTGCTGGAAGAGCAGCGCAAAGAGCGCGTAGAGTTGCGTCGTCATCTCCGCGTCGCCGTCAGCAAAACTTGCAGCTGTTTCGACCAAGTGCGGCAGCATCTTGATTGCCAAGCGCGCTGCTGCAGCGCTAACGAGACCTGCCTCTGTACTGTCGATACCATTGCTACTGCTGTCACTGTGATCTTGGAGCTTGTGGAAGCACACGTGCGTGACCTGAACGGCGCGCTTGACGAGGTGCGTGTCTGCGTCCTGCAGCAGCCGCGTCGCAATGTCAAACAGCGCGCCGAGGTCACTCACGTAGCGCTGGAGTGTCGTTGGTGGCGTCTGCCGCAGCGCAGTGTACAGCGTCTCGACTGCCGCCGATCGGCGCTTCCAGTCGGCGTTCGAGTTGCTCAAGTGCTGCTGCAACGTTTCAAGCGTCTCGGGTAGCAAGAAGCCAAAGTGCAAGCGGCGCGTGGGCGTCTGTGGCGATCGCTGGCCACTGCGCGAGTCGCTGCTGCGCGCGGAGCTCGTCGACGATGGCCTGTCGTTTCGAGTCGTGTCACTAGCAGCTGCCGTAGCATCTGTAGATGCCAGTGACGCTGTCGACGACGTCGCGGACGATACTGTCGCTAATGACGATGTCGTGGACGCGTCGATAAACTCGTCAATGTGTTCCTGATGCGCACGCAGCGTTCGTCGATCGTCCGCTCCCAAGAACGACATGGCGTCGTCAATGCTGTCGCCCCAGTACAGATGGAGCTTCGCAAGCGCCTCTTCAGCAGCGACGACGACGTTCTCGTCATGGTCTTCGAGCACTGGCACGAGCGCTTGGAAGAGCCCGATGAACAGCGCGCGGTCCATGCGGCTCGTCGTCTTGACAGTTGCAAGCCGCGCGCCGCGGGTCTTGCGACTGTACCGCTCGTCAAGTAGCCGCACGGTTGCGAGCACCGAAGCTTCACGTACCGAAGCACTAGCGTGCGTGAGCCCCGTGTTCACGAGGAGCTCCGTGACGGACTTGAGGTCGTTCGAGACACTGACGTATTTGCGAAAGACCTGGAACGTCTCGTCGTGCAGCGTCACGTTTGTTGCTGCTGTAATGCCGTTGCGATCGCTATCGTCATCGTCGTCCTCGTGTGGACTGTGTCGCGTCGGCGACTCGGCAGCTTTCGGCTTTGGCTGTTCGCGTGACAGCTGCTCGCGACGCGCAAGGCTCGCGACAAGATGTGGTAGAATGGACGACAATATCTGATCAACGTCGTCACCGAGCGCGGCCGTGACGTCCGCAACGAGCCGCAGTGCTTCGAGTGCATTGCGTGGTTCGTCGTCGAGGATCCGCCGCCGAACGCAATGGAGAAACCGTCGCGGGTTCCGTACAGGAAAGTGCGACCGCTCAACTGCAGCGATCTTGCGCAGACGCGTGAGCGTCTCATACCGCACACCGGCGTCGTCGTCTTCGAGTTGATACACGAGCGTATCGACACTCGCTTCCATGCCAACGCAGCAACAAGCAGCAACGTGAACAAGTCTGATGAAGGCAGTAGACGTAGTAGCAAACGCATCGGATCTATTCTCAGACGACCGCAAACACCGTTTCAATTGACAACCTCATGTCTACAGACTAAATAGAACACAAGCTCTCCTACGTCTCGTCCTGCTCCGCATCTCGTCTGCCTATGTACTGTCAACGACACTCAGCGTCTACGCGTGTGCGAACGCGAACGGGACCGGCGATCCTGATTGTGGTCGTAGCGGCTGTCGCTCCTGCTGCGGTGCGAACGTCGTCGAGCGTGCGAGCGGCTGCGACTCCGACTGCGCGACGATGACGTTGAGCGCGAGCGACGTGACGACCGTCGAGACGCGTGGTACCGATCGTCGTCATCGTTGCGATGGCTGCGACTGCTGCTGCGATGCTGTTGCGTCGACTGTCGATCGTTCGTCCGATTGCCACGCGATCGCGATCGCGATCGCGAACGCGAACGGCGCGGGTCGCTCGCTGTTCGTGTACCAGACGTTGTATCCGTCGTTCTACGCCGATCCCGTGACCCAAGAACCTCCTGCTGCACGCGCTGGACGATCGCGTCTTGTTTCACTTTCGATAGCAGCGCCGGCGTCGTTTGCAACGCGTAGAACGCAGCAACAAACGCTTCAGCGTCACGCTCTACTGTCGTCGTCAACTGCTGCTTGATAGACGCTGCAAGCGCCGTCGCTTCTGCTTCGTGCTCGTCGCTCACTTTCTTTATTTCCGCCATCTAGTATAGCATACACTGTCAGAGCGACCATACAAGTTCCACGTCAATTATACATAAAAGGACGCACCGCTTTCTGGAACAATTTCTCTTGGGTCGTTGTCGGTAACAGATTTAATCCCTCGGTCTCCAACTGTTGGAACGCCGTTGCATCAATCGATCGTTCGAGCGTCGCGCGCCAGACGCTGAAGCTCAGTGTTGGAAGCCAATCCCCACGTTCGAATTGCTGTACCAGTTGCTGCTGCATGATCGTCGCCAGCAACTGCTTCGCGTGCTCTAATTTCATTTTCTTCTCGCTCTTTAGATCGTCGCGTCGGTGCTGCACAAAGTGCTCGAATGCTGCTCGGCGCTCGTCCATTCTATACAATTTACAGGTTATTACGACCAGAGAGTAATATATATATATAGATAGAGAGCCAGTGCAAAACACGTACGTTGGCAGCGCGAGGAAGCGCGGATCTGATAGAATCCGTGGCAATGCAGCCGACCACTTTGTAAACGGCATCACGCGCTTGTCGCGCAGCAATTGCTCGAACGACGCAATGCGCTTTGCGTTTGCTGCGTCACGTGCTGCAATTGCCGCAAGTTCGTCTGCGGTCGGTGGTCGTGGCGGCGATGGCGGTTGTGGCGCTTCAACCACCAAAGACGAAGTGGGTGCTGTGCTGTCGGCAGCTTCGCTGTCGCTGTCGCTGCTGTTGGTGTGCTCGCTGGCGTCTGACTCGCTTTGTACGGGTGGCGGCGGCGGCGGTGGCGGTGGTGGGACAACATCCCAGTCGTCCGGTCGCTCCCACACGGACACGCGCGTGCGTTCGTGAAAGTAGTAGCGCGATCCGTCCGGTGCGACGTGCGCGGTCCAGAAGCCCGAGCGCGCAACAGCGTGCTGCAGCATGAGCGCCATCATGAGCTCCCCTTCCGATGTAGCAAATGGTGCAGGAGGTTCCCATTGCGATGCGCGCGTTGCTGCGTTGTAGTAAAACAACCGACCATCGCCGTCGTCGTGCGCAGACCAGTCGCCATGGACTTGCAGCGCGTGCTGTTGGAAGAGCGCGAGGTCGTTTGGCGACGCAGGATCGGCATCGCTAGCGTCTTGTTCACCCATAGTTTTGTGTGGCTGTACCGCTGCTGGTGTCAACGTTGTGGTCACTGCTGCAGCGTACGCGACGACACCATCTTCAGCGCTCATGTCCGCCATGATGCTTTGCAAATACCTGAGTGCAAAATGCAAATTGCAAATTGCATAACGCTCCCAATCGACCGAGGGTTATATAAGTTACGCACATAAAACTTGACTGGACGAAATGCATGACCCAAACGTTGTTGCGGACAAATGCCACCACGCGCAGCTCGTGCAGCACTGCATTTGCCAGCGCCGCGGCGATCGCCGCTCGACAACGACAGCGACTCGACTAGCAACCACGACAACGAGATCGTAAATGTGGACGATGAAGCTGAATGCAATGCCGACGACGCCATACACGATGCACACGTGCATCAATCTGCAACATCGCGACACCTACCGCCACCAATAACACTGACACACGAAGACGCTGCGATGCTCGATCGCTACGACGAGCAAATGCTCAAGCTGCTCGAGCAGGAGCTCCACGACGTGCAGACGCTCAAGCGCGAGACTGAGTCGCAAGTTGAGCTCTTGCTCGAAGAGCAGAAGAAGCTCGAAGCGATTGCGCGTCGCGAGGAGAGGGCACAGGAAACACCACAAGGCAATCGGCTGAGCCGCATCGAGCAGCTGCAAGCACAAGAGCGCGTGCGGCTCGCACAGCTTGCTGCAACGCGCGAACGAGAAGCGAACGAGCGGGTCGCGCGCGAAGCTGAAGTGCGACGCAAGCAGGAGAACTCGATCGAGACGCGCAATCACGACGACGACGACGACCTCGATGCGTTCTTGGCACACGAGTCGGCGTACTATTAGCTACTTTTTCTACTATTGCTGTTCCCGTAGTTCTTTCTCTCTCTCTCTCTCTCTCTCTCTCGATTTCTCTCTCGATTTCTCTCTCGAATATAGACAGTGCAAAATAGAAAATGAAGGTAGCGACAAAACTAAAATATATTATTCTTACTGCAAAGACAGGGCGTAAAAAGAACTCAGTTTGCCCCCACACGAAGCTCTTTTGTACCAGCAAACAAACAGCCGAGCCGATCGTCGCAGTTCATTCAAGCAGCAGGTCGGTCCAGCGCAGCGCACACCGAGTGAGCGCGTCGAGCACTTGCAGCACCAGCAGATCGTCGAGTATCGTTGCGCATTTACTCGTCGTCTTGCTACACTAGTGAGCCAGCTACGCACGTGCTCGTTGTGTATCAGCACCGATCTTGTTGGATATCCGCCGGACGCAGCGCAGAACTTTCCTCCTCCCTCTACGCAATTGCGTCGTGGCACAATCGATCCTTCTCCAACAAACAAGACTTGGAGTCGTGATCCTCACACAAACGCGCGCCTTGAAATCAGACGCCTCTCCACCTCCAACCCAAACAAACAGCAACTCACACCAGTAGCCATTCGCATTCTTTTGTAGTCGCGCCGTCACGAACAAACAAAACCACACGCAACAAACACGTCGATGATCATGGAGAACACGCCACCGACGGACGCTGCGATCGCTGCCGCAAGTGCGTCGAACGAAGACGCACGCGCAAGTGCGCACCCACCACCAACCGCAACAGCCACCACAGCCGCTCCCCCTTCTACAACTAACGCTACTGCTGCTGCTGCTAACGCAGCGGCCATGCAGAGCAACTCGCGCAAGCGCAAGATGTCGCCGGTCGTCGGCCCCGGTGGCCTCGCGCGCGGGAGCAAGTTTGTGCGGCCAAACCCACACGCACACGCACAAGCTGCGGTCGTGCCGCAACACGGCAGCATCCACACGTCGGACGCGTTCATTGACCACCAACGCGCGATGTTCCACGCCGACACAGCGCCGACGCCGTTCGGGCCGACGGCGAACATGCCACCGACGCCAGCGTTTGGGAACCGCAACGGCGGCTTTAGCCACACGCCCGATGGCTTTGACAGTACGCCAACCGACGACAGTGGCTTTCATTCGAATTCGTCAATCGGTACCAACAACAGCAGTAGCTTTCACAACCACACGGCGGCAGCGAATCACGACGCGATGACGACAGACGCAGCAGCAGCGACCGACAGCGCAACGTCGAAAGCGCAGACGACGACGCCGTCGCCGATGGCGCGTGCTGCGCCGTTGAATTTGCGCAACTTTGCGAACTGGAACGTCTCGAGTCGCTATTCGCTCGTGCGGTTGCTTGGAAAAGGCTCGTACGGCCAGGTGCGTTTTGTGTGGTGGTAGGTATTGCTACAAGTGGTTTTTGGACTCATGTGGTATCTACATAGGTTGCAGAAGCGTTCGATAGTGTTTTGCAGAAGAAAGTTGCGATCAAGAAGATCATCAACGTGTTTGATCAAGAGATCGACTGCAAGCGCCTGTACCGCGAGATCTACATCTTGCGCCATTTGTCGTACGTTCGTGTGTGTGTGTGTGGTTTTTGGAGAGTGGTGCAGTTGTTGAACGTTGTGATGACGGCATCGCTGAAGTTTGAATGTGTTTGGTATTTTTCAAAAACCACCATTAGCCACCCACAAGTGATCAATTTGATCGATGTGATCCCGCCGGACAATTTCGAGTCGTTTACGGACTTGTACCTCGTGTTTGAGTTTGTCGATACGGATTTGCACAAACTCATCATGAGTCCCCAGTACTTGACGATCCGCCACATTCAAGTATTTTTGTACCAGCTGCTGTGTGGGCTCAAGTACATTCACTCTGCGAACGTGATCCATCGCGACATGAAACCTGCAAACATCTTGTTGAACGAAGACTGTACGCTCATGGTACGTCGGTTTTTGGGTGCTGCAGTGGTTTTTGCTGATCGAGTGGTTTTGGAAATGGATCGTTTGCTATAATAGATCTGTGACTTTGGGTTGTCGCGCGTGTTGGAGAGCGACTTGTCGATGGAGGAACTCGCAAAACACTTGTACTCGCCGAAGGACGCCAAGTCGCCGACACTGTCGGACACGACGTCCCCCGGCAGCGCATCGTCGACTCCGTCGTCGTCTACAAACAGCGACGCACCCAAGTTCAAGCGCCAATTGACGAAACACGTCGTCACGCGCTGGTATCGCGCGCCGGAATTGATTCTATTGCAGGATTATAGCTTTGCAGTCGACATGTGGAGCGTCGGGTGCATCTTTGCCGAGCTCTTGAGCATGCAAGTCGAGAGCTGTCCGCGGTACCAGGAGCGCGTGCCGCTGTTTCCCGGTCGGTCGTGCTTTCCGCTCAGTGCCGACCGGCCCACGACGTACTCGGACAAGCTCGATCAACTAAATGTGATCTTCAATGTGATTGGAACGCCGAATGAAGACGACATTGGCGCATTGGGCGAAGTGAAACAGTATCTACGGAAGCTCCCGAAGAAAGACGCTCGGGACTTTCGAGAGATGTACCCTGGCGCCCCCGCAGATGCACTGGATCTTTTGAAACACATGCTGACGTTCAACCCCGAGTGTCGCTTGTCGGTCGACCAGGCGCTCGAGCATCCGTTCTTACAGCCAGTGCGTCGTGCGCAGTCGGAGACCGTCGAAGCGAAGCCGTTTGGGATGGAATTTGAAAACGTTGCACTCGACAAAGTCGCACTGAAAGGTATGTCGGATGGTGTGGTGTTTGGAGGTTGTGTGGTTTTTGATCGTGTGACTCGTGATGATTGACACGATTGGTTGTTTTGTTGTTGCAGCGCGGATCTTTGAGGAGATCAAGTTGTTTGCAGAACGCAATAGCCGATGAGCAGCACAGCACTGAATGAGAGAGAGAGAGAGAAAGAGAGAGAGAGAGAGAGAGAGAGAAAGAGAGGATGCTGTGGACCATGACGATGATGGAAAGGAGAAGGAGGAGTGCGTATAAATATGAGAGGGAGACAGTAACAGAAACGATGAACGCGACGCGCCTCTCGATGAGCAGAGAGTGTGTGGATGCACAACAGCAGCAGCAAGTCGCAACGCAGTTTGGTTCCATTTGTTTCTTCTCCATCTCCTCTCTCTCTCTCTCTCTCTCTGGTTGTCGTCTATCATCCGCAAATGTATTACGTATTACGTAATCCCTACGCAGCTGCTGCGGTTGCAATCGGGTCACTAAAGTCCACGGTCCGCAGAACGTACTTGGGTTCATCAACGATCTTCATCACCGCTTGGACGCCGTAGTCGAGTGGGACCGAGTAGATGCCATCGAGATTTACTTTCATGTCCCACCCGAGCGACCGCATCGACACGCGACGGACTTTGCCACTGATGAAAGAAATACAAGCGATACTTAGCATCCATAGAGACAGAGATAGAGAGAGAGATAGAGAGAGAGAGCCAGTGCGACAAACGCACCGTCGGAAGCGAATGTCCCCAAACGTTGCGTTGATGATTGGCTCGCGAACGACGAACCCCATGTCGAGTGAATCTTCTGCAAAGATGTTTTCCTTATTGAACCTGGAATTCGACACACCCATAAGCCATCCGATGACGTCATCACACACATGTCGCATCGACACAAAACACATCAACACGTACGCTTCCGTCAATTCCGTCACCGTCTCATTCGTGTGCGTGTGGTTCATCGCTTCCAACACTTTGGCAACCTGCTCGCGATAGATCTGGGACTGTAATACCACATACAAAGAGAGCCAGTGCGTGAGTCAGTCGTCAAAACCACACCTACGACAACACCACAACGTACGGCGCTGTATTGCCACGCGCTCGAGCCCGTGCCCGTACACACGATGATCCCACTGCTCCGCTGCGACTCGCGCTGGTGCTGGTCGATTCCAATGTTGTAATGCGACGGCCGCGACGCGTCGCTCTCAGCGATAAACACTTCGTTGAGCGCATACCGCGGCAATTCGTACCAGAAACCGTCTTGATTCACCATCCCAACGCGAATGCGATTCCGCAACCGCCAGCGAAAGTTGCCTTGGAGCAATCGATCGAGCGCATATTGGAATCGATTGCAGACGTTGTCGACCTGGTAGCAGCACAAGTTGCCTTCCGACCGCGCAGGGTCGGTATTGATCCCCGCGACGGGGATCGGCGTGTTGACAAAGCTCGCAGCTTTGAGGAACGTCCCGTCGCCGCCGGCGCTGAACACCATATCCGATCCTTCGATCGCTTCGTGCGTCAAGTGATTCGCAGGCACGACACTGACGTTGATCCCACTCTCGGTCAATCTAGTTGTATGCGTACGTAATCATTTAGTGCCTAGCAGAGTCGGATACAAGAGCGTGGAAGTCAATGCTCTTGTATCTGTCGTACCACAGCAAACGTACGTCGATGTGATATCGTCGAGTGCTTGCACGTGGTGGTCGTGACTGGCTTTCAAACGATCGTAGACGAATCCGCGCATCGACATTTGCTTCCGCAATGCTTCGCTGCATCATCCGACCAACCAACCAATAGCAACCAATCCACACAGTCAATCTACGTCCGTATAGACGCCTCTACTCCACAACGCACGAACAGCGCACGAACAGCACACGAACAACGCACCCAGTGTTGCCATGCAACTCGCATTCGTGTTGAAAGCGCGACGTTTTGTTCACAACGACGACGCGTTTCAAGTTCAATTCGATCTTTGCGGGCAATAAAATCGGTGGGAACACTGATGATGATGCGTCCGTTGCAGTCTCTGTCGGGCGCAAATGCGGCAACACGACCGAGCTCTTGATCGCAGCAGCTGCAGAACTATTGCTAGTGCTCGCTTGGTACGTCTTTTCAATGTATTCCTCTGACACGATCATCCGCGGGACGCGCTCTGCAATTGCCAACAACATCTCGTTCTCGTAGACCGGTCGGTCGATCTTCATCCACCCTTTCGGACTGAGCTTCTCGTTCCACGGACACACGGACCGAAAGTGCGTAAAGAACGGCGCTTTCGCTTGCGTCACAGGGTCGGTGCGCGTATAGTGGAGGATGTGGCCATTGTGGATCTGATCGACCATCTGGCCGCTCTCTTGGAGTTCGTGGAACTTGTCCTGGGGCATCCGCTCCAAGCGCGTTCGCATGGCCCACATGACTTCGCCATGGCACACGACGATCGCTTGTTTGCCAGCGCATTCGCGATGTAAAACGGTCAAGAGCCGGTCCGCGCGCTGGGCGACGGCCGCGAGCGACTCGCCACCCGGTGGTGCGTAGTAGAACCGATCGAGGTCCCGTCGACGCAATTCATCTTGCATCTTGATCATCCGTTCTTGCTCGGACATGAGGTCCATCTGGCCCCAGTCGCGCTCGCGAATCAACATCTCGGCGTACCATTTCGCACCCGGGAGCTCCATGCGACCGGCGGTCTCCATTGCCCGCAGGTATTCCGATACGAGATACCGATCAAACGTCGTGAGACCGTTTTTCTTGAGCCACTCGCCAGCGGCAACTGCCTGGCGACGGCCACGATCCGTGAGTCGCCAGTTGCAACTATGGCGGTGTTGGAACTCGCCGTAGAAGAGACTGTGGTCGCCGTCGATCGACCGCTGGCGCGCAACGTTGCCTTCGCTCTCGCCATGGCGAATGAGCACGAGGTCATCGAGCCGCGGTTCCTTGAAGTGGTGGATTCCACGCGTCGATGTAGTCGAGGATGTTGTTGCGAGTGGTGTGAGCAGTGCAGCTGCGCCGGTGGTAGCGACACTCGCAAAGCGCGCAGGCAGTCGCCGCTTTGCGCGACGGAGCAGCGACGCGTACATGCGTCACGTAGCGTATGTATGTAGAGGGAGAATGAAGTACGTTTTGCGCACGTCGGTTGTCGCGATGATGCGTCGCTGTACACGTACAGCAGGTGACGATCGAGCTGGTCGAAGTTGATCGTGTCCACGCACGTTGTTGTTGCGCAAATGATCGAAATCGGCTCTCAAATTATATCGCAAACAAAAAGGACACAACAAATTTTGCATCGCAAAAAACAATACAAAAAGAGATTCGATACATGCGACACTTGTAAAAGGAATTATGATAATGCACAATTCGAGCGACATCACAGCTTGACAATCAACACACAATGCGCATATTTCTCTATTCCGCTTGTATCTACAAAATCGTTACAACTCAATCTCTTGTTAGGTACTTGAGCGTGTCGGACAAATTCTCGTAGCAATAGAATGTCACTGCGTTGACTGGAAATGCACGGATCACGGCGGTTTCCAACCCATTGACAAAGATGCGCGCACCACCGAGGCGATACAACCGCCGCGTTTGGTACGCAATCGTCTTTTCAATCGGCTGTGCGTCTTCAGCAACCGTCTGGATCGACGACTTGACGACTGTGGTGGCGCCATCATCATACAATTCGTCAGTGCGTTTTCTCTACAATAGACGCTACACTACTCTCCCCTACACAAATATCGCACCGTCCATGGGGTATGCAATGATCCACGACCCGACGCCCGCGAGGCCGCCCGCTGTGAGCATTGCAGTATGGGCATTCACATCTGCTGCAATCAATTGGCGCTTTGTATACTCGTACATCGCAAAGTAGAACCCAAACGACGGGACTTCACGCAAGAGCGTAATTGGGTACCCCAGGAATAGGCCTCGAATGCCATTGCGGGCGTAGATGTGCTTGATACAGTCAACTGGACCGCGGTAGTGGCTACTCGCGTGTCCGTCTTGGACTTGCAAG